>JBBCBC010000003.1:32976326-33261785 GCA_037126765.1 Stenogyne calaminthoides | reverse complement strand
AGAGGAAAGTTAAAAATATAAATAAAAACAAAATGAATAATAATAATAATAATAATAATAAAGAGCCCAATTGCAGATGCTAAGCAAGTAATCTGTGGTTTCTGAGTTAGTCTTTTACCCTGTCAAAACCGCATTGCAACAAGTTTTTGAATTTCCTCTTCAGATGCAATCGAACCCTACATCATATAACAAGTTGCTAGAACCTTAAGTGCAACAATCAAAGTATACTAGGTAGGAAAGACAATCCTTATCAGATATCAAAACCTGATCGCTTTATGCTCTAAACGGGCATCACTGCGCTATTTACCATCAAGGGCCTAAAACAGAAGATAGGTAACGAAGCCAATCAAAATCAGATAGCAGATATCTGAAGCCAAATACTGTAGTGGGATATTTGCACCAGCCCAACACAAAAAAATGTAATACAGTCAGTATCAAGCCCAGGATATTTTACTATTTTTACCTTTAACATATTTAGGGGTCCTTTACTTCAAATTCTCAATGGAAATGGTAATGAGAATGAACATGGTAGTTATGGTGGTCAATGAGAATAAACGATGTTCAATTCACCTTCATTACACTTCTCAAGGGGTAATCATTTTCATTTTGATTAACTACCTCCCATCCTATTATCATTTCTCCTCAATCATTCCACTATATCTCAATCAACAATCATTTTTTGTCCCTTTAGGTGGGTCAAATGAGAATAAACGAGTATGTTCAAACTAGAGCACAACACTAACAATGTAACTACCCATTGAGGCAAGCCTTCCTTCAGCACATCCCTTTCATTACGGGGTATAAAGGAAAAGATTCTTTCATTACAAAAAGTCAAGAATCGAGCTTTATCGATCCCATTTTAATTTGATTTACAATATGATTCAGACAATTTTATTTAAGCAGTCAAGTTGAGATAAGCTAAGCACGGGATCAAAAAAAAAAAACCGAAAATTGGCCTTGAGTTTCAGTTGAGCCTAACCATGCACGCACTATTTGACTAGGTTCGTCTAATCAAGATACCCCAAAACAGTGTATTTTAGTTTTTCTGATACAGGCACGTATGATGCCAAGAATAGAGGGTTATAATGTTTCTAGTCTTACATGACATGCAAGTTTTTTCAATTTCAATGATGCAAGGACTGCCAAGAAAGTTAAAAGTGAAAATAAATTGTCCTATAAGTTACTCTATTTCGATTTCAGTCCTGCCGACTTTTCCAAAATTGAAAAATAGTTTGACATATTAGTCCAGTAACCAGGTGTAGTGTAGGGAGGTGAAACATCCAGTTGACTAAATCCAACCTGCCATGTGGACAAATCAGACCCTCTGTCAACCGATGTTTAACGCTCACCTCCTACAGCCGGTAACCAGGCTAAAAATGCCAAACAATTGAAAATTACCAGACATTTTCTATTCCTGAAACTGAAAGTCAAAAGGACTGATACTGGAAATTCGGTAACTTATAGGGCTAAAAACTATTTTCACGCCAAAAAGTATACTGAAAAACTATAGATGAAGTAAGATTTAGTAAGTTGCATTTTCCATCAATGTACTCTCCGCCCGATGGGGGGCTGCCTCCCCTGTTTTTTGCAGGACTTGCTTGATGATCCAGGTCATCAACATCATCGAGAAGTCTGGTTTGTAAAGAAGAATCAGAATTTGAACTGAAGCACCTTGAGTTGTGTTAGAACCAAGCGCCCTAAGCCTCCCAGGAAACCTGTCGCCGCTTTGTGTTGCCTGCATTCGTGAGCAATAAATTTATTATCACACTTTTCAACAAAATCAATTTCTCTTCTTACACTTTAAAAACAAAAAAAACCGAGTTTTTAATCCCAAATAATTGGGGGTAGTACCAATTATTTAAATCATAACCCAAATCGCCAAATCATTATAATTACACCTAACAACAATATAATAATACAACATTATTCACTCTTACACATTGATTTGATATAAAATTAAATGACACCCTACCAATATCCCAAAATAAACACAATTATTTATCAGAATTTAAAACCGTTTCTAAAACCACGGAAACCCGAAACAAACATCAACTTAGATTTTTTTTCACTTTTTTTCATTTCATATCACTGTGCTTCACTTTTTCCTCATTTCACAAAATTATCGATGGTGACCAATTTGGTTAGGGTTCAAAGAACATAGTCAGGAGATAATGAAAGTACATGTCAACCCCACAGTTGCCAGAAATACAGAAATAGAAGATAAGCCACTGAACACTGCAAGGTTTTCTAAAAAGTTGTACCTGTGAAGAACTCTTTGTGGCATCCATGAAGAAAAAGATTTCCCACATATTTCCTGAAAGTAATCCACTGTAGAAGGGGACAAGATAACATGCATAAATTAAAGATTCCTAAGATATGCAAATAGAATGAGTCTACTAATTATGAGGAAATATGCAGAATCGGATTTTGGGTACTTGGCTTGTATATGGGGATATGGCCAGAAGTACTCCCAGTCACATTATAAATTTAGGGTCTTCACACAAGAAGACTGCACCAAAAAGATTAGTTTTAAAGTGGAGAACATATGAATATAAGATTACAAAGAAATATAATTGCAATAAAATATGGTGGTGAAAATGACACTAACAATATAGCTCTGAGAGAGGTAATCGCAATTAAGCATACCAGAACGATATTGTATTATACTGATAATTTTCCATCAATTCTGTTATCCCCTATTTGATATACCTAAGACCCATTTTTGGTTTTCATAATCATCTTTTCTGTCCTTTCTGAAAATAATCTCCAAAGGCCTTTAATCAAGGGATTTGCAGACACATAGTAAATAAAGTGCATCCAGAAATTTATATGTTTGGCCTTCTCACATCATTAGACTGTTTTAGACAATGTGACTGAAATTTTATGTTCTCCATATACTTCTGGTTAATAGACACAGAAAATTTAGGCATTGCAAGCCTTAACCCCAAACTACAGAAGATTCAAAAAGCATTTTCATGGGTCAATAATCATACATCTATTTGGCAAAACAAACAAATGCTAATCTAAAAAAATAAATTCTACGACGGGTAATGAGCAAGATAATTGTTTTTGATGAAGCCTATCAAAGTTTTCATTTCAATATCCGTGAGAAGTAAGTGCAGCTATATATATGTTCCTGCTACTCTTACCTCAAGAGCAAAAAGTACAGAAATTGAAACAACAAAACTAATTGTTGAGTACACTTACAAGCCAAGAGAATGCCTCAATGGATGAAAAGAACGATGGCCCAGGAATCAAGACATTAAACAACCCAAAATATCTGGTGTCAAGATAAAATAAATAAGAACATTTAAAACTTACTTTAAGTGGGAGGAAGGGTGTTTCAAAAAATGGAAAGTATATATAGTAGAAGTTAGATAACTTACGTGATCCATAAAAAATGCCACATAGATGTCCAAGTAACGAGATATTAGTCATAAGAATCTGAAACACCACTAATAATATCCATACATACCTGAAATTAATGCAGAAAAATATATTTACAGATGTTAGGGAAATAACAAACTTCACCAAAAACTAAGCATAGTATTCAATGAACATAACTTATAATTTTGCAGGCAATGTTAAAGAGCCCAAAGAAACTGCACAAATGGAAATTTGAATAAGTGCCCACAATTATATTAGCTTATTAAATATACATGCAATGTCAAAGCAAGAAACAGATACTCAAATCCCAAACTTAATGCTCCACCTAGGGATGTAAAAAGAATCAAATAATTTGGATTTGATTCGGTATATTTACATTATAATATAAGTTTCGTATTTGAATTCCAATACAATAATATTTTCGCTTTAGAGATTAACCAAAATACGAAAGTGTCACCGTACTTGATTCGTATTCGCAAATATTCTTAATATATTATTAACTAATGAATATTAATAACATAAAATTTATAAATTAATTTAATATAATTTAAAAATTAATGAATAATTAATTTAATATAATTTTATTTCTAAAAAGTTAATGAATAATATATAAAGGCAAAAGTGTAAGCGTGAAAAAAGATTCACACAAGAATCAAAAATCGACAAGGGTGTGACTTATATTACTAAAGGGAATTAACAGTAGTTTTTTTGTGATAATTGAAGGGTGTGACTTTTTACTATAAAAAATATTACTCATAACAATCAAGGGTGTGACTTAGATTACAAAGCAGGGTATTAGTAGTGAAAACCGATGGGTGTGACTTATATTACAAAAAAGGTATTAGTTGTGATAACTGAAGGTCATACCTGTAAAAAGGAACTAGTTTCGTGAACAAGTTTTGCAAAGATACCAACTCATATATAAAATTATAAAAATATCAGATTGAAATATACATATATATATATAAATTTTTTAAATATCAGAAATATAATTTGGAATCGAATACTACTGAGTAATTCGGTACCACTTTCAATTAAATATTTAATCAGATTTAAAATTCTAGTTGCAAACGACTATGAATATTTTAATTGTTTGTGGAATCAATATAATAAAACTCACCTCAATTCAATTCATATACATCCCTACTCCCACCTCCTACATTACAATCATTACTTTGTAATGACTGCAAAAAGATGTTTTCGAATTAAACTCCCATATGAAATTCAATGAAGTCAAGCTAGACCCATTCCTATACAGAGGTGGGAGGCAAGATTACAGAGCAAAATTTCATCAAGCCACTAAAAAGGTGGCGAGAAAAGGAAAAAAAAAAAAACATAGATAATATAATACTATGAAGTAAGCCATCAAAAGACGAACCTTCGAGATTGGACTCCACTAAGACTTGTTTCGACACTATCATGGAGAACAGAATCCTGAGAAGCCTATCCAACACTGATGCATGAAATCATAATAAGGACTAAATGGGTTATAAGCTGCAAGTAGTGAGATAACAAGATGGAGTATGGCATTGCTTGTGGCCAGTAGAATTGTTATGTACAGCAAGCGGATGGACCCCATAATTCTTTCCAGCTCAGAGCCCATGGGAACCAATGCCATCATGTTGAAGAGAACATGGAGGAGGAACCGTGAAAAAGAATCGAGGGTGAAAATCCTGTAAACTGAAGGCGGGGAATGGAGACAAATGAGCACATTTACGGTGGCATTATTATAATGGAGATACTTATAAAGCTAAAGAACGAGTCACAAATACGATTCAGGGCGAAAAAAAATGGTGAAGTCAAAAGTAAGATTAATCTGTGATCAGTTAGGAATTGAATTACGAAAAAGAGTGTATCGGGTCCGATTTATTTTAAACAAAGTTCAATTATTTACATAATACAATACACGTTCTACTTATTTGACCTCCATAATTAAAACCAAAAATCTATGGCATTTTAGGTCATGAGAGTGTTAAGATGACATTAAAAGCTAATCAAGTTTCAACTCACTGGATCAACAAAATAACTCATGAGCAGAGAACAACCATTAGATTGGACCGAAATTGAATTCAATTTGATACATAAACCTTAAGAACTAATTCATGTACACTAAAGAACTAATTCATGTACACTCAAATTGACCTTCAAGTACAGCTAAAATAAGCCACCAGATAATTATTTGTCCCTTGCTTGATAAATCTTAGAAAACCCCTAACCTCAAGAGGACAATTTTAACTTGATACAACTATCACAGTATGATCAAGTGCTAGCTTGAATTAGCTCACATTGACTGCAGCATTGCAATCTACTTTCCAAAAACTTATTAGTATAAAATATAAGGGTTCCAGCCACATTTTTACCAAACTATAGTCTATAGGTAATATGATTATACATCTCAATGAATTATGAACCTATCAACTGAAGTTAAGCTTATATATTTTAAAGAACCTATAAATTGTAGTTACTTTTTTATATGTTTTGTCCATTAGAATGCCTTTTCCAGCTAATATTTTTAGCAAACTAAACTTATTTCCTTAAACTTACAGGTTGGTAAAGACTAAAAAGTACAATTGCTTTATTTTACAATCTTGGCAAGTTCTCACAACTAAATTTGCAGTTTTTCTTGAAAAGTGGGTTTTTGAAACATCATTAAACAAATAAGATTATGTAACTAATAGATTTCTTCTCAATCGTCAATCCCAAAATCTAATATCGCTACACATAATATTTATCGGAATATGATCTTTTATTAGGCATTAGCTTCTTTTCTTTAAAAAGTCGAGAGGCAACCAACTCGAAAAAAAATTGTCTTGCAAAAAGAATGACCAATTCTTTGTAATCCACACAAAATTTGCCAATCTCAAACTTCCCTAAAGTTTGGCGAGTACATATCAGTAGATAACTTGTATGCATTTTTGGAAAACTCTAGATTTGTAAATCAAAAAAAAAAACTATTATGCAACATGATTTTCGCTGTGGACCATCTGAATATCAATAAAACATTGTCGCTTACAGAAAGATATAAATATGAAAAAGTGACAATACTACCTATAAGGAAAGTACTAAAGAATATAACTTCAGGTGGAAAGCTTTCACTAAAAATGATGTCAGAACGAACCAAAAAGAGTATTCAAATATAAGATGCAGCAAACCCAATCTCCCAAATTAACATCAATAACTTACCTTGAAAAACTGAAAACAACAGCCATAGGCAAGAAGCATACTTCAGCAAAGAAGTCATATCCAGCTAAAAGACAGACCAAGTAAATGATTCCACAAACAATCACTATTGCCGATGTGAGGAAAGGAATGCCTTCCCACCACTGATTTAATCTCGTAGGCAATCCTGCCTACACATAAACAATCACACAACTCAAAAAATGGAACTTCATAAAAAACACGGAAAAACAATATCATGTGATCTGTATAACTAAACCCCCGATACACTAAATTGACCTGAAATAAGTCAGTTTCTTCTGCGAAAATGCATGAAATGCAGCTAAACAGCAAACAAGGCATGATTTCAGTAACTAATCCGAAGTTTCCTTAATCTAAAACATGTCATTAAAAGACTAAAATCAAGTTCTCAACTCACTTAAACCCTGGCAAATTATAAACCCTAGGTTGCACATTGTTGAATTGCTACAAAAGAGAAGCTCGCATAAAAAATTCCATTGAGAACGGAGCTGAGGAGATGAGCATAGTAATTCCGGAGACAACGTTTGATCTCATCGGTTCTGAAATCTTCGAGTATTTTCGATTCAACGTTTCTCAGGTTTTGATTCGAAAACTCAAAATATACGCTTTTGCAAATATGTTATGATCGATTCACGGGCGTCAATCTTCAAGTTACTGGGTATGCTTTAATCATTTATTTAAAATTAGATTTAATAGCCCATTTGACATCAAAATTAATTTAAATGGCTTTTTATTCGAAGTCCCTTTTTTTTTCAATAAGAAAATGTAGAATTAAATTATAGTAGTAATTTTTTATTGTGGTCTAATTTTTCTCATATTTGCACATTGGCCATAAAAACAATTCATTGCAGTGGAAAATATTTCGCTTTCGAAATTCAAATAATAGCATTAGCATATGTGTTGCATAATGGTAAATGTTATATTGTGAGAATAAAAGATTTTAAAATTATCATCTGCTCACCGTCATATATGTTTATTATTATATTTAAGGGGGGAAAATGTGAATCAAATAGATATAAGAGTCTGGAATAACTCGAAATTCGAAATTCTAATGATGACATGAGTCATTATAAATGGAATGTGGCCATTTATGTGCATATATTATAAGAACATCATTATTCATGCCCAATATAATCATGATCAATTAATAAAAAATTATTTCTCTCTCCTCTAAATACATATTTTATTTTACAAACCCAAGTTTATTTTTTTTTTTTATATTTTATCCATAATCACCCACAACCATAACAACCTTTAATAGATTATTTTTTTTGTAACTTAACAATTAAATCTATAATTATTTTCATTATATTTAAAATATTTAAAAAATATACACAATTATTTAATATTAAAAAATCATAATTATAATATAAAAACATTGATCCATGTAGAAAATGATAAAAATTTAGAAGATTTAGCACAAAGTTAAAAAGAGAAAAGGGAGTGTTTGAGGATCAAGGATCCAAAATATATTAATAGTATTTTATTTATAGAAATTTTATTTATTAATTTTAGTTTTTTTATGGATAAATAAAATTTACAATTACGTAAATAAAATATATCTATTAATTAGATAAATTTATATACGCCGTTATTAAAGATAAAAATATTTAAAAAATGGAGCAATTGATCATGACCAAGGTCATCCAACAACCTTGGTCATCAAAAATTTCATTCTTCTTTTTTTTTTTTTTGTTCTTATGTCTATGACCAATGACTTTGATCATGGATAAACATGGTCTAAAGCCACCAAATAATTTCTAACTATTACCCACTTTTAAGCCCGAGGAGATTTTACATAGAAATTTAAAATTACACCATCTCAATCAAACTCAATTTTACTCTATGGTTTGTTTTATGAGAATGGCATGTTTAGAAAATGCAATTCAAGGTCTTAGATAAAGTATATCTCCAAGTTCACTAAAACCCAGAATAATAACACATATATTATTATAGCGGAACATAATTCGTTATGAACGCAAACGACTTTAAAATTCATCATTCGTTATATTTAATATGAATAACACTTGAAATTAAAACTAACGAAGCATGTTTGTTTACCGACTTAAAACAAACTTGAATGGGGTTTATATGAGCTTTTTAACACTTTGGAATGAATTAATATTAATTTATGCCAATTTGTGAATCGCCTAAACTTTGAGCTTTAACAATTCGAGTCTAAAAACGCCATGTAAAACTACAAAATATAAATGAAATTGTGAACCTCACTATATACTGTAAGAACAAAAGAGATGAAAGAATATAGGTTGAATCAAAGATTGCTACCAATTTATTGTAAAACGCAAAGGTAATAAGAAAAACAAATGCCCATACAACCCACAAGTAGCTGGATAATTAAGAGTGTTGGTCATTTTCTAACATGTAAATTAGCTTTGACAAACGCAGTGCCTCCCAAATTTGGTTGAACACAACATGATGATATATCCAATTTTAAGTACAAGCCAAAATTTACCCTGTAACCTCACCCTCGTAATACCTCTCAACCTTAAATCATCTACACTGATCCAAGAATCTTGAAATTATCTATAAACCCCAAACTACGAGGTGGTGTTCGAAACACGCCATGTAGGTTTGAGCTTCTCGGCGTTAGGGTACTCACAATCTTGGAGATAAGTGCAGAGGCCTTTATAATGCTTTCTCCCACCCATCGAATGGCCTTTGCCCCAGGATCGTAGTTCAGATATACAGCCTAAACTCATTGCCAAGTTTGCTTGAGTGCTGTGGTCGAAAAGCCACATGGGTCACGTAAGCCTAAAACCTCGGCAGCCAAATCGCTTGCACTGCACCTATAAAAAATTGTTAAGCTGATTAATGCTGATATCATACAAGTTTAAAGGGGGCGTTTGGTTTGTAATTCTTCAATGAAAATTGCTGTGGTTAATGAATATAAAAGATGATTACCCCATTTTTGATTAACTACCTCCTCTATAATCATTTCTACTCAATCATTCCACTATTCATCAACCAACAATCAATTTTTTGTCTCCAACTTATTCCAAGATTAGATCAATACACTAACAATGTAATAAACAATCATTCTCATAGATCAATATACTAACAATGTAAAAATCATTCTCATTGTAATTCACTATTTGTTAATTCCATTATCATTTGCATTGAAGAATTTGAACCAAGTGCCCTAAGTTAATGACATGTAATGCATTTGCTGGAAAAGCTTTGAAGTCGTAATGTATTTATGAACAACCAAAAACATCATCATCTGCAAAGCTGTAATGATTAAACGAGCTGAGGGTTGAAGTTTACCTGTGAGTAATAATAATATGATGATTCTCCTGGTCCTAGATAGATACCTAATTGTTTCTGCAACTTTCTCCAAACACTCCTTGCTCTGACAAAAAAATAATTGGTTCATCAGCTCCATCCAATCAATAATTAAGCATTTAATCCAGGACCCAAATTAAAATTTCTATCAATTGCAGCTTAAGAAAGGATATCAACTAAATAATCAGCAATAAATATAAATGCATGATCTAATCCTAAAATAACAAAATCATACAGTAATCAGATTCATGTAAACAAGTAACACATTTCAACAACAGGAATTCAGTAGTCAAGGAAAATCAAGTGAGAATATGCAATGCTGATCCATATCCATGAATAGGTTGCAGCTCAAAGCAACAAATATCACATCAAGATATTTATATCATATAGGTTGCTTTTAGATTGAGGTTTTCCAAATGCACCTAAATTAGAGTAGACATCACATACACCCAAAATCACTCAAAATTTGTCCAAAATGAAAGTGATGAATTTCAAATTCATTGCTACCCAAGCCACCAATGCATTTGCCACTATAAATTTCACAACCAGCTACATATCCTTCAATTCAAAGGCAAACTTAATTAATTCAACGGAGGCACATTTAAACAACTAAACCTAAAAAATTTTGTACCTACCCTAACTCTGTCTTCCTCCCAAGATGCAATATTCATGAATCCAACTTTACAGGCTATTTATGTTACCACACAACCAACCCGAAAAAACAACCTGCACTGTATAAATTCAACAAAAAGAAACTTTCCTGATACTTAGGCCTCGGCGCACATATCTAGCCACTAACAGAATCCAAATTGTCAAATCATAATCAATTTGAGTGAATAAAACAAATGCTTTACCAGGTAAGGAGGATCTGCACCACAACTGGAAATGAGTGTTCAATGATGATGGAAGATCCTCGGGGTGGTTGTAATCATAGAAAGTGAACCGCTGCCATACTGCTCAAATCTTTCATCATATTTCAAGAAGCTGCGCTGGCACCGGGCCGAACAATTTTTCTGAAGATTCATAATATAAAGGGGTTATATTCAGGTAATTGTAAACCACAGATTGAGAAAACAGATTCTGATTAAACATAGAGGCTGAATCAATGAGTTGTTGTTTCTTTCAACTAGAGTACAAATCATGAAACCTTATTTAAACCAATAATCAAATCAGTATGAGAGGAACACAATAACACTCTCCCAGCAAACTGACCGAAAACAACACAGAACGCATACATCAATAATTTCGTTGTACTCTGTGCTTTTGATGATAGTAACTTGTTAAACCCTAACCAAAATTCCCAAATTTCAACTAGAGCTGAGAACATTATACAGAATTACAGATACCCTAAGCAAAAAAGTAACAAAAAATTGTGCATTCACACAATCACACGAACGCGAAATTCAATTTGTTATAGAATACCTTGAGATAGGCATAAAGAGTGGGGGCAAGCAATGCACGAGACGAGAGGAGAGGAATCGTTTCACAGAGAGCGGCGACCTGTCGGCGATAGTTTCAGCCGTTCGGCGGTCGTACCAGAACTGGCTGAGACGCCAGTCCTCTGCCACCAGGGACACCTCCTCCGCATCTTCGGCGGCGTTCTGATTCTGTTCGGCGAGGAACTCTTTTGAGCGCCTCCAGAGCGTGAGAGCTCAGCGTTGGAAGATCGTCCTCATCGTCTTCCTCGACAACTACGGTGCTGCTTGTGGGGATTTCAGGCTCTTTTTTCGAGCTTTCCTTCTGCTGACGTCATTTTCCGGTGATTAATAACTGAGGTTTATTCAGGTTTTTCTGACGGCGGGTTTGGAAATAAGAAGGAAACTAAAGGCTAAAGCCCGAAATGAATATGTAATGTTTATTAAAAAATTAGTTTTTTAATGGCCTTTTATTAATTTATTAATTTTTAATTTAATAAATTCGTCCAAACAAAAATTTCGAAACATAAAATGAATAGAAAGTACACAAATGATTATTTAAACTTGTATTAAGTATTAAAAAATATAATGATACAAAATGAACCATGAGTATATAAAATAGCACATTCAAAATACCAAAAAAATAAAAAAAAAATAACACGAAGGCATATTTAGTATTATTTTAATTTTAATAAAACAAAATAGAATTTTATGTATTTATTGAACCACATAAGTGTTTTGTGTACTTTAAATGAAATCAAATAGATTTTTATGCATTTATTAAAGCAATCTCTAGGGTGAACAATTTTATGCAATAAAAATATTTTAATTTATGACATATAAATCTATTTAGTGTATGATAAAGATCAAGTGTAGTGAATTAGAAAAATGTGTTAAAATTGATAAAATAAGTTAAATAATTCAAATTCATAGTATAAAACTTGTTAATGGAAGATCGACTCATTTATTAAAATACGGAGGGAGAGTGTGCACAATTTAATGAAAAACAAGAAAAAATATATGCATTTACTATTAAAAAATACATGGGTATTTTTTGTGCTAAAATGAAACAAAAATAGTATTTTTTCGCGTTTTACCCAATTTCTCATTTTTCTCTTTAAGGTGTGTTTTTTTAGTTTCATATATAATTTTTGGAATTTTAAATTTTAATCCTTGTTTATTTAATAAATTTTGATATAAAATTTTAAATCCTCTAAAATTCTAGATATATTACACGTATTTTATTTTTTTTCAAACATAATTTTCAATACACTATCAATTATTTATCACACACTTTTTTTTAATTATTATTACCTACCCAACTTTAACACTATATCTTCTCCTTTTCTGCTTTACAATATGCAATCAATGATTTATCATATAGTACTTGTTAAAATTCTATTCCTAATAAATCCTAAAAAAAATCATACTCCCAAATATATATTAGAAAAAAAAAATTATACTTATTACTTTATTTCAAATCCTTTCAAATGGGAAACAAAGTCGTGAGTCTTTGTTCAATGTTCACGCTGTTTTCATGAGCGACTGTTTCTCTCTAAGTAGGTACACAGCGATTTAGAATTTATATTATATGTATGAAAATCTTAATACCTTTACGTGAGCGGTTTAGCTTATGAGCATTTTAATATATAGCGATTAGCGTTTTAACACTTTGGGAGGAATGAATGCCGATTTGTGTTGAATCAAGACCGCTTAAATGCGTGATTTACCTTTTCATATGAAGCTTTTTTCTTCTTCTGTAATATTGAAATGTTAGAATTCTGGCATATGTGGTTTTAAGACAATCTTTCTGTCTTTCTTGATATTCTCTCAAATTATACTTCGCCTCATCACGCAAAACCTTGAAAGTAAAGCTTAAATATGTTTTAATGCTAGTACATTTGCTTTATTGTTTTTAGTAAGAAAAGAAAAAACTGTACACAAGAAGATTGTTCTGCTCATAGATTTAATATTTTCAGTTCTGAAAATTATTTTGTATTTTCTTGCTTTTAAAATTTAAAAATATTTTCTCATTTCTGATAGTACCACGAATATAATATTTGATAACAAATTAGTTAATGCTCGAAACTCTTCCTGGTTCATACATTGACACGCACTTGAAGTCGTCTTCTTTTGTTACTGTGTTTTTTTAGATACTATTACTCACATTATTCAATTTGTTAAGCATTTATTGATGTTATTATCTGAATCTGAATTTTTGTAATTCATAATCCGGGTATGGAATTGTTGATTTATATTCTGAGGCCTACTCCATGAATTAAGATAAAAACACTACAAGAAATGTCCTTTTTGATTTATAAGACTGGAGAAAGACGAAAAAGACTAGCTCTAGGAGGTTGCATCAGAGAAACAAAAGTGAATAGAATTGAAAATTGAGGTAGCCATCCAAAGAGAAAAGAAAAAGGAACTAGAACAAGTAATTAAAGGTGAAAAGAAAACGAGAGAAACTTTAGAGGACCAAGTTTCATAAGTTAACAAATGTTGGTCTTGAATTTGTTGATGGATTCGAAATAAAATCTCATTAAAACTGTTTCCAAATTTAGGTAATTTAAAAAAAAACCCCAACATATTAATTTCGATTCAAAAATCACAAATTGATGATCATTCTTGTATAAAAAATTGTCCAGACACCCAACACATATAGGATCAAATTTACAATTTACTCAAAAAATAAAAATAAGGATATCAACCTTTTCAGTTGCTGTAATAGATTGATATGCAAGTAGTTGTTTCTCCTTGGACTCCTTTTCTTTGCTCAAATTCAGAAACAGTTTCTTCCAATTGTCTATCAAGTACAAGTACATAAACTACCGAATGAATAATATGAAAATGAATTATTATTACTACTAATAATAATGGATAAATCTGAAAATGGAACGCCAAAGCTGATGAGAATCTATACGAAGAATAAAAATTTGTAGGCCCGTAACTTCTGGCAATTGTAAAAGGACATTATGTTTATGAACCTCTAAATTAAAAAACAATATTTTTAAGCCAAATTGGCCTGATTCGAGCTAAATTCGTAGTGAGTCACACACGAAAACTGAAAATCGAACCTTGATCCTGTAAATTAAAGATAATACTTTGTAATTTATGTAAATTAATTTCACAACTCATCTGACATTAACCGCCTTAAAACAAAATATTATCTCCAAAGACATTTATGGTCCAGAAACATTGACTAAATGCAGGATGAAATGGAAATTTCCATAACAATAATAATATTGAGAGATTTGTACACACACTCGTGCTCAACCAAATTCATCATCAAAACCATAAGGATCATAGTTTCTACAAAGATTATAAATACACTTTCTTTTTCCGCACAAATAAATGACTCCAAATGAGAATACACGAGCAAAAAGAATTGTTGTGAAAATAAAATCAAATGCACTCTTTTCTGTATGTATTTTACACACTAACACTCTGGGATGAAAGCTAAGCACCCCCATTCTTGTTCTGCCATGGCTTAAGCACACCTACGATGATGATTGCAACGATTATGAGAAGGATGAGGATTGCAATGCACATCCATTTTCTCGAGTTTCTTTGCAAACTCTTCGCCTTCTGAAGGGCCGTATTCCCTGATTGCACGTGGTCTACGGCCGATGAAACCTGAGAAATTTAAAGTGGCCAAGGACCCATAAAAAAAATATTACACGAGTAAAAATTCGAAGATATTAAGGTGAACAAAAGGTGGTTAAATATACCTGAGACTCGATGTTATCGAAAGCATGTCCCTTGAGCATCCACCAGCACCGCCATGTCTAGGAATATCTGCACAAAATGATATATCGAAAAAAATAAGCACTCCTTAAAAGTACTTGTATCATGTATATCCACTCTTCTTTTTGATGATCGCAATTCCATAAATGTTAGTAATGGGTGTAAGCGAGTCGAGCCGACTCACGAGCTACTCAAGCTCGACTCAAAAAAGTTTGAAAATCCACTCGAATTTTAATCGAGCTCGAGCTACTCGAGTAGTTCTCTCGAGCTCGAGTAGTACTAGGCTTGTGTCGCACGAGCCTAATTGAGCTCACAAATTTTACTATTTTACGATAATAGTTAGTTAATTATTTACAAATATACTCTAATTATATCTAAAATTTTCTAACTAATGTTATGTATGTTATCGAGTCGAGCCAAGTCAAGTTCAGAGTATTTCAAGTTTTCCATCGAGTCGATCTCGAGTTCAAAGAGTTGAGCTCGATCGAGTTTGAGTCGAGTTTCGAGTATTTTAATCGAGTCGACTCTGCCCATTTATACCCCTAAATGTCAGTAGAACTAAACAAATTAGTAATTTTCCTCATCAGACATAATGTACAACTGAGTCACTGACACAAAGTTCCTAACCCTATCTGCAATAATTTAACAAGCAGTACTTTTGCCCACTTTGATGGGAATCTATTTAAATAGCAGAACACTTGCACAACTCAATATTTCTTTCTTATTTGAAATCACGAGCTGCTTTAGACAAATGTAGCAAGTAAACAAGGAAATGTTTTTCCTTTGAGGGAACAAAATTTTGATACAAAATGTTACTTATTTTGTTATCATGCCTCAAAATGGAACAGCAAAATATACACAACCTCTATCTAATGCAAATTTCTATGGGTGTGTACATGATTTCAATAATTATTTTTACACAATGGTTGCTCTTCTTAGTCGAAATAGTTTTTTATTTTATTTTTTTCCTTCTGCTTTTTGGAAGATGGGAATTGAAGTCCCCAGATATACAGTTTCCCGAGCAGCATTTAAGTAAAAGAAATTACGGTTCCCTAAAGAAATTTCATACTATAGTTGGAAGCAGAACCTGCTACAAGCACTCTACCTGGATATCTATATAATGAATATTGCACTTTACTGAACAGTATACACTGAGATGAATACTTATAATCATTTAACTATACAGCCTATGTGATAATAAGACCTGACCCAAACTGAGTTCAGCAAGGCCACTATTTTTATGATTTCTAAAATCTGACCTAATTGAATACACTCTTCCAGAAGGAATATGATGGTAGATAGCAGTACATCTAACAAAATATATGAGAAAATTGTCCAATTCTAATGTATTTCCTTATTTGTGACACTAAACATAACCTCATCCACTATTTTTATATAAAAATACATGGAGCTTCACACAAGTAGACCATCCAGAGTTCTAATAATGGTTAAGTAAGCAAAAGACATGAAAGAAAGATTGGGAAGCACAACTAACTAACCTCAGCAAGAAGATAATATATATATATATATATATATATATATGTATAGTGTATAGACATATATATTTCAAAAGCTAGCCCAAATTACTAGACTTTATGTATCCTAAAATAAAGTTAACAGCCATAATTATTACTAGAAAAGAGAAATTATCACACCTGTTGCAAATCCAGAAGCTTCTTCTCTAAATCTCTGACTGCATCATGTCGCTCTTGAATTTCAGCCAGAGTGTCCATTACCTGCAAACAAAAAAATATACAAGTAAGATTACATGCCAAAAGATCCCCGCTCAAACTTCTTAACTTATATTTTTTCATGCAATAGAAACTTGGGATAAGCACGAGGATCATGAACAAACATAACTGCAAAGAATAAAATAACGAACTCATGACAACCGAAAATAGAAGGCAAAGAGAAAATGGACGAGAAATTAGGTTATATTTGACTTGGGATTTCAAAATCTAAATACTGTTTTACTTTGGGATTTTAGAATCCGGATTTTGAAACCCAATATATCCACCCCTACAAATATCTATAAACCCTACAAATATCTATAAACCCTACAATATCGTTTTTTTCTCCATTATTTATGCAAATATGATTTTTTATTCACTCTTCATTTATTTATCACTTTTCACACATTTTTTTTTTGTCTTTTACAACTTCCAATAAAACACATTAATTATTATACAAAAAAATAATACAATGATAAAGCACAACACACTCTTACCCATTGTTTTGACATAAAATTAAATCCAACCTTTCTAAAATCTTAAAACAAACACGCACCATTACTATTTATCAGGATTTTGAATTACACTAGATTTTAAAATCCTGATTTCAGAATCCACTAAATCCCAAATCAAACATACCCTCAGGTGATGTTTGTTTTGGGTTTTAAAAACAGTGATTTTGAAAATTAAAACTAGTTCTAGCTGGGGATATTGAAAATTGGTTTAAAAACCACCACTACAACACCTATAAACCTATTACCACACTTCCCAATACAATCAATTCACTCTTCTTACACTTCCTAATATATTTGAATCATAATTTAGTAATTTACATCATTCAATCATTTCAATCACACTCAACAATAATATAATAATATAACTTCATCCACTCTTACTCAAATCACACCCTACTCAAAACCCAAAACAAACACACCTTATTATTTATCGATTTCAAAAACCAGTTTTAAAAGTCACTTAAAACCAAAACTAACATCACCTTAGACAAAGAAAACTTGAACGTTGCATAATACCTGGCCTCGGCCTTGTTCTCGGATTGCATTCTGAAAAAAATCTGCTCGCTATCTCCAGTCTCTATTAGTTGATCTATTGTCTGTGAACAAAAGATTTAATAAAATGAATAATATATGAAGACAATAATGCTTTGTAGAAATTAAGAAATAATAGGCTTTACCTCTTCATCAGCTCGATTGTTCCCGTTATTGAAACGACATGAAACAGAAAACATCAAGCTACTTCATGAATCACAAGAAAGCTGGTATGTTAAATAGCAAAAGGTCGTGTTTTTAAATCAAGCATTAACACCTGTGAATATGCCTCTATTTAACTTCACGATACTCTTGATGTATATTCTCTCTTAAAGTCTGCAAACCAATTATAGCAGAAATTGAGAAATAAGAAAATACATGAAAATTTACACCACACAATGTAACATGCAGCTAATATACCTGAAATTGGACATTCTATCTTTGAACTTCTTCTTCAATGCCCTGTGCATTCAAACATAACCAATCAGAAATTTTCCATATATATTTTTCATTATCATAAAAATGATTTACTTAAATCCAACAGGTCTATAAGAGTAAAAACTGTTTTATGCAAACAGATTATATTGCAGTAGATCTTTTGAATTCTAAAATTTCCTGAAACAATAACACTCAGCATCTGACTAACTTGACTATTCAAGAGAAATTGTAATGATCAATCTCTCATTTAAAACAAAATAAGCATGATGATCATAATCAATTAGTCTACTTAAAATATAAAACAGAGAAAACTCATAACCACCACATAATGTTGGACATACTCAACTATTTTAATTATTTAATACCAAACATTACGTTAGTCTCCATTCAGCTGTAGCACATTTTTTTAGAGATAGCTATTCAATAATACACCAACTTCAATCTCCCTTCAATTGTATCCAGCAGTTAAACATCTTTTTGATCAACATAACTACTCCCTCCACCTCAATATTAAGCGAATGGTTTGACTCGATAACAAACTTTGAGATGAGAGTTAGAAGTGGATAACCATATTCACAGTATGTGTTCTCAAAATTCAGCGGTAGAAAGCCAACAATGTCATTTCTTTACTTAAAAGTGAACTAGCCATTTCGAAAACTACAAATAAAAATGGAAAAACGATAACTCTACACACCAATATTTCAACCATCTGGTTTAAAATTAAATGTTGAAAACTATGAGGAGTGTGCATTCTATAATCAAATCCAACCAACTCCCATGATTTTAATCGAACTAAGCAAAATTAAGAACTTATGTGCATTTTATAGTTGATGTATCCGCCTTAAATGCATAGTTCAGCTCTAAATGTTTAACAAGCCTTTTCTTAATGCAAGTAAGAGAGTCGATTAACTCTTAGCAGATTATGAAGAGTAATGTTTTACACATCGAGTTACTCTTGCTGATCCTTTAACAACAATCAACATGATAATTTACGTTAGGAAGTGCGACAATAGTCAAAAACTACACCAATTTTGAATATGTTCAGAACAGAAAATCAATTCTTTCGTCATAAGAAAGGGAGTGTAAATTACACTGTTGTTGACGTTCTTGATCTGTCTACACCTGATCCTTTTCCACATCCAGGCTTTTGCCTATTGGCTAAATTCTGGAAAACAGTGCAACAAAAATATCAGTACTGGAAGAAGTCTTAAAGGCCAAACAGCATTAAGGCTACGAAAATATTTATGTACCTCTTTGTCAAGCTCCTCAATTTTTGATTTAATAGAACGTGCAATTTTTCCAACTTCATCAACATCCTTCTCCATTCGCTTCTTGATTGCTACAGAGTTACAATATTAATCATGAAGATTGTGATTCAGATAATCAAGATTGAATAAAATTCTATAGGGCCATCACGAATTCCAGCCGGGGTGGGGGTGGGGGGTTGGGGGGGGGGTGTTAATGCAAAGTTCACATTTTTTTTACACCTGTCATCATAATTTGAGTCAAAATAGTCTACCTTTCATTGCAGCAGCCTTGGTGACAGACTTTGATTCCTCGTGGGCATCCTGCAGTTGAATGATGGTTAATATTGTCAGGGTTTACATGCTAGCATCAGAAGAATTATCTAAGCTAAGATAATATTTACAAATATCAAATATCAGGTTAATTTAACTCATTATAAAGCATTTAGCCAATAATTCTTGCAACTTTTAATTGTATCGTCCCAGCTAACGATACTGCAGACATGTTAGTGGAGTTAAAAAATCAGTCACAATTACTCACTCCGTCCCTAAAAGATGAGTCTCATTTACCTTGGTGTAGAGTTTTATGAACAAATTAAGGGTGAAAATTTTGTTTACCTACACTTTTGTCATAGAAAGTAGTGGTCGATAGCTGGTGTCATGTTATTACATAAAGTGAGAGAGTAGTTATGGAAGGAAATATTTCCATATAATCATATTGCCACCGGAAAAATGTACAAGCAATTATTACTGAGAAAAGCTATCTCAATGTAATAGTGAGTGTTGTATGGCTCCATGGTATAGTACAAGTACAACAAACACCAAAAAAAACCGTGAAACTATGAGATCTTTAGTGAGACCGAGCAACTGAGAGAAATCATGTCTTCAAGTCAATTAAGTTGGGAATCTGAACTCATGAGAATTAAACTTACATTTATTTAACATGATAACAAAAACTGCCGTAGAAAATGCCAAAATTGCAAAACAATTAAACAGTGAAAATACTGCACCATAACTTGTATGGCTAAAAATGGTAAAAACTAAGATGAAAACAGATCATTGAAACCATAATTAAGTAACAAGAGTCACACAAATTGAATCGGTCAACAAGAATGAAGTATCCCATCACAGGTTCTATAACTATTTGGTTGCTATTGTAAAAGAATATACAGAAAAAAGATGATTATTCTTAATCAATATAGATACCAATTCATAAAGAAGAGAAAATAGAAGTACTAACCTGAAGCTTTCTCAGCAGGGTATTAAGTTTATCATATTGTTTCTCAATCTCCTGAACCTAGAAATTCAAAATAAGAGGCAAGTCAAAGCTTTAATTTCATAAAAAAATAAATTAGCACCTATCAATCATTAAATCAAAATTTGTACCTGCTTAAAGAAATTTTCCAAGTCTAGATCTCCCGTATCCATTGGTCCCTCTCCCATTTCAATATCCCCATTTCTATTTGACTGACCCCTTTGGACCGTAAAGGAATCCTGCAAAAAATTGCACAAGAAACAAAAATTTCAGGCAAGACTCTTATTAGAAACAATAACAAAATTATCGATCAAAATTCTTTAACTAAAGGATAAAGTAAGTTCTAAGTTCCTCATATTGCAGATACAAGGGCAAGAATTTACAGGTTTCTTCAAGCTTGATAATGTGAAGATCTAACACAAGCAAATAGCTGTTAATAGATGATAATTTGTAACATTTGGTTTCAAAGGTTTCCTCAACCAACAAAACATATGCCCAATGACTGTTATAAGGAATGATTTCATGGTGATTAATATAAGGGTCCCACATGGCCGCAAAAACTTATTTTCAATTATTTTTGTTAAGTTGATCGTTACACACAGAAGTTTATAGATTGAATCCTCTAAAAGGAAAGACCGACACCCATATATCATTAAATTTCAACGTCCTTCTTCCCTATACATTAATACTATTATTATATATGTACATATTGACATATATGCTGTACAGTCATGCATAACAGGTGCTAAACTAGTTGAATGACATAATAAAGTTTTAATCAACTATCGAACCACAAGCAGTTGAGAAGTACTTCCCCAGGAGTCTGATGACTATAATGGGTAAACAATAAAAATAAGAACTAACTAATGATACTAGCAACGGAAATCTAAATGATTCATTAGATCAATTAAAGCTCATCCCACATATGTTACTGAAAAATCTGCCAAAGTCTCAAATTCAAGTAAATTTGGTATCAAAAACCTTGAAACGTGGGTCTTTTCAGATAATAGGAGATCAAGTTCTAAGCTTTGTATAAAGATCAACACTCTCAAATTCTCAATGCATATATGCTAAATACTCACACAACCATAAAGTTAAGTTATGCACAATCAAAAGGATCTAACGACTGATTTTGCCACATTAAAACAAAAATCAGATAATTCGAAATCACAACTGAAAACACAAAAGCAAAATCACAGCCTTGTTCATCTCGCAACTTATCTCAATACGCTCTTTTAGCGTTAATTTTCACGGAAACACAACAACTAACAAATTACAAAAACTGTTCCCAAATTCAGCTGCTAAAAGCTGGTGCACACATTCACATTGAAGATTCAACACAATTAAACCGCGAAACTACTCAATTCCAACTTGCAATCAACAGCAATCAAAATCCAAAATCCAAAAAACGAGAAAACAAAAAACACTCACCGTCAAAAGGTCATTCATTCTGGAACAATCGGAATTGCCGGAGGATTTCGAGAGACGAGAGAAGAATAAATTGGAAGAAAGATTTCCTTCTCTCTCTCGTGTTCTTCCTCTTTGTTTTAATTTTTTCTTTCCTGTTGGGAATTTAGGCAACGCGGGTTTGATTTTGATGAGAGAGAAAGGGACAGCGAAGAGCGAGAGGGAGACAAATTGTATGCTGTACTGCGCACCCTCTTTTTCTTTTAATTTCAAACTTAATTGCTTAATAATGAAGTATTATATTCGTAAATTGCCTTAATTTACAATTTTAACAAATTTCTTGAATCATTCTAATTTATTTTCTTGATTAGTACATTGAAATTTTGAACGTTGTAAGATTCTTTTATAAATAGGTCAGATATCATATTTTTAATTTAATTTAATTTAATTGCTTAACAACAAAGTCAATTTTCATAAATTTCCATTTTTGGGCAATATGAATATATGATGGAGAAAACTCAGCAAATTCCGAAAATCGTAAATATTTTTAATGGTTCCTCTCTATGTATTTTTAATTTTAAAACATCTTAAGATTACATTAAAAATAAGTCAGACATCAACCTTTTAAAAATGGCAAATATGTCCTACTCCTCAATTAAATTTGTTATATTATGAAATTGATATTATTGTACTTATAAATTGATATAATTATTTTTATAAATTAATAATTTATATCATGTAATGCTATGGTCTATGATATCAATTTATAAGTATAATTATATTAGTTTATAAATGTTATGATATTATTTTATAAGTGTAATTGTATAAATTTCATATTATGAACAAGTTTCATTGTAGATCTACTCTTTATTCAATTAATAACAAGATTTTGTATGCATTAGGTGCATTGTGCAACTCAAATGTTAACTTGTTTCCACTTTGACAAGTAACATGTTTAAATATAAACAAATTATATGTTTCAAAAATATGTTTAACTTGCATAACGCATCTGGTGTACATGAGACCTAGAAGGGCGTCTAGTGAATTCCAGGAAATGTGAAAGGGTATGAGTTTGAGAGAGCTGAGAAATCAAACTCATACATCATATCCATGACCTCACGAAATATAAAAATATCATTTCATTCTCATTCCTCATGTTTAAAAGTCATCAACCAAACATTATTTTACTTTTAAAAAATAAATTTAAATTGCACGGTATATTAGCTGCACAATAGATATCTCCTAAGTTTATGTATCGTACTCTATGATGTTAAAATAGTTATATTATTTAATTTGTAAATTCTACATAGTAAATGTATTACGAAGTCGTGCTCGGCAATAGATATTACCCACGTAATAGTATAGAACATTATATTAAATAATTTTACAATAATTCTTTTTTATTTGAGTTTTGCCTGATTATATTTTAAAATCAAAAGTCATTTTCTCTAGCCCGTTCTTAAAATAATCAAGGGGTATATTGTACATCGACATTTTTTAATAATATATACTAATATATTGTTATAATGAGAACTTAAACATAAATTGTTTCTATTATTTTCACGATGTAGTGAGTCAAAAAAATCGTACCACACAATAAATAATTTGAGTACGAGTTAATGGATAATGTAGATAATAGAGTGGGAATATACTTAATTTTGATTTAAATTTGTTCCACACAATAATGTGTTTGTTAAAATTAATGCGTCGAAAGGATTTTTCTTAAAATATAATGAGTTTTTCTTAAAATATTTTAACCTCAAGATAGTTATTTTACTGTCAACAAAAGGATTTTGTGTGTGTTTTGAAACTCAATTGTTACAGTGAAAAACACTTATTTTTTAAGTTGAATATAAATTATAATTTTATAATGCTTTAGGGTTAAAAGTTGAAATTATGAAAATTGTGGATGGAGGTGGAGCCCAATACAACTAAGATTGCACAACTGTCGCCGCTGAAACTGAAAGAGATGTTTTGTGATAGTTGGTCTGGTTTGATATTAATTTAACGGGTCCGGTTATTAACTAATTCCATTCATCTGTGTCATTTTTACATGTTTCAAATATGTCCCGCTTTCTGAATCTTTAACACATAGACCTAGAATTATGGTGGGCGTTTGGATAATATTTTAATCTCCACTTGTCATACATCCACAGTATGAAATATAGAGTGGAACACTGAAAGTGAAATAGATGATATCATTCGGTTATTAACACCCCCAGAATTGGTAGATACACCTAATAAATTTTTTTATTATTTTCTAATTTAGATAAAAATACAACAATACCCTTAACAAAAAACCCTAAATTTTTCCCACTCCTCCCCTCTTCTCTCTCCTTGATGGTTAGTGCGGTCAGATTATTTTTTTCCCTTCTTTTTATTCTTCAATCTCTATGAATGCTCAAGGTCTTGGAATTAAATGTGCAAATCTTAAGAATTTGGAAGCATGGAGGAGTGGAGATTTTTGGAGAGATCAGAGGTTTTTTTTTTTTCCGGCTATTTCCTTTGAGTCTGGATGGTTGTGATAGCGGGGCCGGCAACGGCTGCGGCGGCGGGATTGCTACAGACGTGGTTAAGGGTGGAGGGTGTATCAATTAGGTTCAAATTAATGGGAAGTTGATAAAAGGATAATTTTGTATTTTTATACATATAAAAAATTAATAAAAATATTTAAGGGGGTGTATCTCCCAATTCTGGGGTGTTAATAACCGGACCCTAATTTAACTAGTGCCAGAGTCTTCAAAAAAAAAAAACAAAAAAAAAACTAGTGCTAGCCCATGGGCCCACTGATACAAGATACAATAAATATTCTCATCTTACATTCATACTTATATAACCTTAATCTCACTCTCAATACAATAATTCTCCCAATGTGTCCAGAATAGTTATATTTTATTTTATTTGTCTCGTATTAATTTTTACAACCACATAAAAAAAACTTTATTCATAATATTTACCCGCACAATATACACTTATTTACAATTTTGTCTATCTTTGGAAGTATTGACACCTGCTCAATACTTTTTTCACCACATACACACGTGTGACATGTAGAGGCCATCGCATTCTTTTTACACTTATACCTTTTTTTGCACCATATACAAATGTGGTGGCTATCACATATATTCTCTTAAGTTTGTATTTTTTTTTTTTTATCAACGCATAAATACTTGGCAATATATTATTGTATAGCATAAGTAAAATCTTTTTTTACAATTTATGTCATTACTTCTCATAACATAAATAAGTCACAATCACATAATTAAAGTTGTTCTGAGTCAAATACACTATTTTATCACTTTTATAAAATAAAATATAGATTTTCCTTGATTTTCGTGGCAGATTAATGTTAAAACAAATATGGAACTGGGGAATACATGATTACTTGTTGATTGACTTGTATAAGCCTGATTGATTGGTTTCTCATGGCTCAAAAGAAGAGATAGAGAAAAGGATTCCATCAGTAAAAAAAAAAACGTTGAAGTGTAGTTGTAAATTTGAGATCCATATTCAAGACAAAGTTTTGAACTCATAAATGTATTTGTGCAATTTAAATATAATTTTAAAAGGTATTAGTTATTTTTATTGACATTATAGTTGATCAATATTAATTGTTTAAATTAAATTATATATATTAGTTATTTGATAAAAATTCATACGAGACGATTTTATATGCCAGACAAAGTACAAATTAACACAAAGTGTTAAAATGTCATACTCATAATATGTTCTATCACGCCATAAGAAGATTTCATGCAAAAATATCCTTTTGTTGTTTAGACTAAAATAAATGTTTAACTATATATGTTGTTGTTTAGATAAAAAAAAAGTTAACTGTGTACAGTTACACTATACGATACAACGGATGTACAATAGATTTATTCATTGTTTAAAATGTCTAGGAAAGTCTTTAGATATTTTTGTTTAAATAATCACCGCGTTTAGAAACAAGTCTTTTTTTGTACTAATAATATTTTCGAAAATCAAGTGAACTTGAGAACTAATCCACTTTTCTCAAGGACGTCCATTTGCATTCTTAGAACAGATTATTCAAATAAATACAAATTTGAAGTAAGTATGAAGTATGAATTACTCTAGAATCTTGGGGATACTGCAACCAATTATATATACACAATAATGCGTATGAGAAGTTGTTGTTTTTTACTTATTCGAAATCTGGATTCTCGTTGAATACCACCTCTGTTGTTGGATCCACCGTGCTTCGTAGTATCGTGGTACCTGCAGGGCAACATCATCAGTTGAAATTAGATAATTAAAGCATTAAACTATAAACCATATTTTCTTATATCTGTTATATTTTGGTGTTATTATCATTTGTTACATGGGATGCACATGTCGATACCAAAAACCATGGAGAGAGGTGAAGGGTTAAGAGGGTTTCCTTTTTTTATCGAGTTAGTTACCTTTATTTATTTTCCATCAATTACATGTGTAAATATAATGGGAATAATAAATTTTTAGGACATTAATTTAGGGAGTTGTGTTTTAAGGACAATACTTTTATGGGCTTCGAAATGTAGGACAATATGTTTTAAAACTTATAAATACAGGGCAATATATTTTAAAACCTGTAAATGTAGAACAATCGAGTCCGAAAAAGCTCGAATAACACATGACATTTTGAGTTCGATTTGGGCTTATTCGATCTTCATTGTCCTACATTTACAGATTTTAAAATATATTATCCTATATTTATAAATTTTAAAACATATTGTCTTACATTTCCAAGTCCATAAAACTCGTATCGTTAAAAGTTAAAACACAACCTTTTAAAGTTATTGTTCTAAAAAACACATTTCCCCTAAATATAATTATCAAACATCCTTATTCAAAATAAAGCAAGGATTTAATTACCAGATGTAAGATTATTGCCACTTTGTCCCTGCCATTGAATTGTCCAACCACCACATTGATTGCCAAGATCATCAGCGTGGGTCCCAGCAACGAGGAACTTTGCAGCTTTCTTAGGGAGTGGTAAAAACGGTTCATCACCAGATTCACCATTCTTGAGCAACACAAGTGATTTTCTTACAGCTTCTCTTGCTAGCTCCCTATGTTCCTGCGTAAAATTCGGACATGTATAAGCAACTGAAATGAGTCAAATTCGGAGTTAAAAACATTTTTTTTCTCGTAATTTTTATTCTTTATGCAAATCGTTTTAAATTAGTTTAAAAAAATTCAATTTAGTCCCCTTATTTTGTAAATAACTCAATTTACATCCTTTTTTTTTTTTTTGGTAAAATGACAATATTTTTAGCTTATTTTTTGTCCAATAATTCTTCACTTTTACCCAAATAATCACAAAGGTAATGTATCAAAAATTAGATGTTTGGAAAAAATTGAACTTAAATTGAGCAATGTGCAAAATTATGGGATTAAATTGAATTGAACTATTTTAGGACGATTTTCGAAAATGTTAAAAATTATAGGATGGAAAACTAACCTGACTTCCCAAATATTTGGCCATGCTATAATCAGCCAATGGGTGTTCAAACAAACCCATCGTAAATTTAACTCTTAGAATTCTGCCCACAGCATCATCAATTCGACTCATTGGAACAAACTTATTTTTCACCAACATGGTTAGACCATCAATGAATTCTGTATAGTTATATGGAACCATAATCTGCAACATTCAAAACTTATATAAGTAAATTACTAATTATATATATAATGAGATAATTGTTGCTGCTATAACTAAAACAAAACTTCAATTTAAGATTTTTCTTTGCAATCAAACCAATAGATAGATTCGCTCCTTGTAAACCAGGAATAATTTGAGTCATTGCTCGAACTACACTGGGATCTTCACTATAGCTCTCATAACACCGTCCCAATCTCGGATCTCTACATACCTATATATATATATATATATATAATTATAAACAAAAGTCTTTGTAAACAACATTTACATTGTGTGTACTTTTCAACAGTATTAGTGATTTCATGAAAAAAGTATTAGTTCGATAGTATCAGTTATTTCATTAAAAAGTATTAGCTAGTAGTTATTTTATTATAAAGTGATACACCCTCTGTCCTAATTTTGATTGACCATTTTCCGTAAATAGCCGTCTTTATTTTGTTTGACCATTTCCTAAACAGGAAATAAAGCAACTTTCAATACTATTTAATATTATTATTTCCCTCCACCAAACCCACTTTACACCATTTAATGCTATTATTTTTTATTTTTTTAATTTCCGTGGGTACAGTATTTGACCAATCAAAATTAGTACAAATTGAGTAATTGTTGTCAAACTAAGTTAATTACCGCCATGCCGGGCGCAAAAGCATAGGGAACTCCTGTAGCTCTCACTTCTAAAGCAGTTGCAGCTCCTATTTTCTTCACCAATAATGGATCTCTATTCAAATCAGACATAGATACCAATTTATCATGACCATAAATTTATAAAGTTTAAATCAAGAGAAGAAATAACAAAAAATCAAAGTGGGTATATAGTGTAAATTAAATTACTTGCCTAGTAGCACCTAAGCCAATGTTGCGAGGAAAAATTGTAGCATTATAAATATCGTTACTTCCATGAACCGCGTCGATCCCATAAATCATAGGTATCCCTAGACGGGTCGAAAGGGAGGCTTTCTGAAACTCGTTCACCATATCGACCCACATTTCAGGAGACGCTTGTGCGGCCGGAACACTACCTGGACCACTCAGAATACTCCCTAATGCAAGAGTTACAAACATCAATTAGATTAATCATTGTAGATAATTGTTTTAATATCAAGAATCATCATGTAACTAACTTAAACCATGTTCAATTTTATTCCTAAGTTTTAACTTTTTTAAATTTTGGTCCTTTTGGACCAATATTGAAAAAAAAGATTAAAAACTACAATACTAAAATTTTGGTCCAATTTGTCTTTAATTTTTCTATATATTTGTTGTCCTATATGTTTATAATTTTCCAATTTTAATTCAGAAGTATCTAAAGAAAAAAAAAACATGCACATAGAATTAAAATTGAACATGCACGATTCTTGATATTAACTCGAGAAAATTAAAAATGAATTTTGATCAAGAGGTCATTGATAAATAGTACCTATGAAATACTTTTTAATGACCACGATTCTTGATATTAACTCGAGAAAATTAAAAATGAATTTTGATCAAGAGGTCATTGATAAATAGTACCTATGAAATACTTTTTAATGACTTGAGGTGATGCCACGGCTCGATCAATCTGCACCATTTGGCCTATTTTTTCCAAAAAAAACTATAAAATACAGTCAATTTAAAGAGGACTTTAAAGAGGGTCTTAACGAGGGAAATGGGTTTAGAGAGGGTTTTAACGAGGGAAAATATCCCTCGTTAAATGCTCGTCAGTAAAAATTTAACGAGGGGAAAAAAATCCCTCGGCAAATAGCGAGGGAATTGCCGAGGGTCTGACATGTGTCAGTTTCCCGAGGGCCACCCGACCTCGCTAAATTGCCATAAAAAATTCCCTCGGCAAAGCCGTCTTTAAATTTAATGAGGGCTAGCGAAATTCGCTCAGGTCCATGATTTAGCGAGATTCCACCCCTCGCCAATTTGGTGAGCACATTACCTAGGATTTAAGCCCTGTGAATTTAAATCGAGAATAAAAAACATTGCGGTCGGGTTTCGAGGCCCTGCGTGGCTCAAGTGCACCATGAATCACTGGCCAATGAGGCATGGTAATCAGCGGGCGAGCATA
This sequence comes from Stenogyne calaminthoides, assembly GCA_037126765.1. NCBI lineage: Eukaryota > Viridiplantae > Streptophyta > Magnoliopsida > Lamiales > Lamiaceae > Stenogyne > Stenogyne calaminthoides. Next base: position 33,231,900 of record JBBCBC010000003.1, on the reverse strand, counting down.
TGGGTAATTTTCCCCTTGAGTTTTCGAACACGCGACTTCCTGGTATGTGGAGGCTTGCATGTCCTTGCCTAAACCGCTTTGGGCTAGACGAGTTATTGCTTAGGAATGCATTTTAATTGTATTGGTATTATATATTGTGTTTTATTAATTTTTTTTCTTCTATCATTTAGTCTAATTGTTTGTCATGTATATATACTTTGATTTAATTAAAATATTTATAATATAATTCTAAAATAAATAATTTATATTCTTGCATCATTTATTATTTTGAGTACATTTATATATATATTTATATTAATTAATTTTATATTCTTTTTCACTATTTATTATTATGAATACACATATATATATATATATACTTATATTAATTATTTTTAATAAAAATTTTAAATAATTAATTTTTTATATTTTTTTCACTATTTATTATTATGAATACATTTATATATGTACTTATATTAATTATTTTAAATAAAATATTTTTTATTCAATTTTAAGGGTTTATTTTATACATTTATATTTGTTTTTCTATTAAATTTTCTCTACTTTTAATATGTATTTAATAATCAAAAGTACACATTGATTATTATGTTTTAAATATTTTCAATAAAATTGCAAAATAATTACTTTTGTATTAATTTTTAGTATTTAATAAAACGTGTACATATATATAGTTTTTAAATATTTTCAATAAAATTGCAAAATTAATACATGCACCTATAATAGTAGAGATTAATCAACAAATAAATATAAAACACACATGTGAAGTTCAAATATTCTGAATAAAACATAACAAAATAAGTGTCGTTCAAAATTAACATACAACATAACCAAAATAGATTATTCAAATGTTTAATGCATAACACACACACACACAAATATTTAATGCGTCACATGATCATCACCATCATCATCATCATCATCATCATCATCATCATCATCATCATCATCATTGTCATTTGTCAGGGGAAATTGATTAATAGGAGGAAACATACTGGGATCAAATGTAACCACCTCCGGAAGAAACTCAATCGAGACCTTGAGTATTCTTTCAAGAGTCGATTTTAACGACGCCGAACACGAGCAAAGAGAAGCACTGACCTCTGTGAGCACGAATGTGAGGGAATGGAGGAACAAAAAGACCCGGAGGTGGGCGGGATCATAATAACCACCGGGTCGGTTTAAGAAGATGGTAAAAATACCGACCGACTATGTTTATTGGGAACCTCCGATTCCTGCAATCCCCGGGCGGGAGTAACACTCATCCGTAGAGCACCGGTTCCCAATTCTGCCGAGGACCACCAGGTTCCTTGCCCTTGACAGGTTGTTTAGGGAAAATTTGCCCGCCACATCGAGAAAAACTGCTCATCCGCTCAAACTCTGCATTTGTGACATTTGGTTTATTTGGCTTTGCATTTGTGCCATCCGTCGCCATCTCCTCCCTTTTGTCAGTTTTTTTCTCTCGAAGTTAAGCTCCCCGAGCTAAAAAAGTGCTCTTGATCAAATTGAGAGAAACCATAGATAGACGTGCCCCCTGGATGTCCCGCTTAAAGCGATTGAATGCAGCCCCAACTCCGACATTTGCCCCAATCCTCAATTTTTCGTGGGAGTACAACTTTTTTCTCAGATAGTACTTGGCCGGCTTGTTTATCGTGGTCATTACACGCCCTCAGACGCAACGGCAACTCGTAATTGATCTCGCTCTCCACCTCTCGCTGACATACAAATATTTTGACATTTAAAATTAGATATACTATTAATTTACTAAGTTATATATTGATAAACAACGCATTTCAACCACTTACAAGTATGGCTTCCATCTCAAAGATACGCGAAAATTTTTTTGAAAGTTCTTCACGAGTTCCCATGCCGCCGGGAGGCGTCCATTTTTCTGCCATTGAAAATTTTGTATAGTTTTGCTAATTACTATTAATTATTATGATAAAGTAATAAAAATATCGATTTGTGGTGGTGCAAAAATACTTACAAAGCCATACGCAAAATCAGTCGCTCCTTTTGATCCTCCACGATGCGTAGATTTTTTGGAGGACCGATTTTTGCGGCACTGATCGCTTTTAGCTATGACTTCAGGTCTGATCCAGTAATCTTTCAATGCCTTCCACACATCATCATCCCATGGGGGCACCTTTCCCTTCTTACGGTGTATCGTCTTCCAGTTATTGAGAAGATCAACATACCACGTACTTGCTCTCCGCATAAACAAATCCTTGATCTGTCTTGTGTCCTCTACTCTTTGATCCCAGGTGACATCCCTCTAATAAAAAGATGAACATATTAAACATATAAGTAACAATATAATGAACAAGCTACTTAAATTAATCAAACGAATGCATACCTGGAATGTCTTCGACCACCTGTCTTTCCGATTTTCAGAAACCAATGCCCACGTGTACCCGCCCAACTCCATATCTCGGGACATGATGTTCAACTCCACGTGTACCCGCCCAACTCCATACCTGGAATGTCTTCCACCACCTGTCTTTCCGATCTTAAGATGGATGATTAAAACAAGTACATACATCATCAATAGATTAATTAAAACAACTAATTTCACAACATATATATATCATCTTCATCAATATAAATAATTAAAAACAAGCGTACATCAGAATTATGTTCTCTACAGCTACGCCGATCATCATCTATTTGCACATTCATTTGGGATGATATGTCGCCCTCTTGAGTAAAGGAAGCTCAAAAGTATTTCTATCGGTTTCCACTAAGGATCTCGGTTTTGTGGTGCAAATAATTTCACAATCTCGGTCGCATTGGGTACTTGCAATAATAAACTTGATCGACTTGACTTGCTAGCACAAATGGATCAAAACGCCATATCGTCCTTTTCGAATTAACGCCCACGAGCTTATAATTGGGATGTATTCTTGTTCCCACTGGCACAGTTGGATCAAACCACTCACACTTGAACAAAACTACTTTTCTTTCGATAAGTCTGGGATATTCCAACACCACTACCTCCTCGAGTATCCCGTAGAAATCATTTTCATTTGAATCATAGTTTGTTCCCCTTAATACAAACTCCACTGTTCATAGTGGCCTTAGATGCGCCATAAGCTCGTGTGTGAAATTTGAATCCATTAACGTAATATCCAGGGTACGTGGTGACACTACTAAGAGGACCGCCCGAAAGATCGCATATAGACTTATCTTGAATACGATGTATCCTCACCTATGTATTATTGACGAAATACTTAATTATTAGAATACTATATTAATTGAAGTTAACCAGCACTAGCTAGATCACTTACAAGTTGATCAAACCACGATGTGAATTGTTGTTGAAGAAATTCATATTTTTCAGTTTTTTCGATAGATTCGGTTGAACTATATGTAGTTGCTCGAAAAACACACTACAATTGTAAATTTTGATGAGAAATTGCGGTTGTAAATATCAAATTAAATTGATATAGAATTAATTCACTTACTTAATATACGGTTGCACCTCATTGCAATTTAGTAAAGACGACGTATTTAGCTATTCGCTTCTCCAAGTCTACAATTGGTCTTCTACCCTTCTTTCCAAGTGTACTGACAGGAGGCACAAATATCGAGAGTTTACCTCCCACTGATCGTGGTACTTCACGAGGTATATTGCGAGGTCTATTGTGTAATGGGAACAAAACATTGATGCTTCTTTTGTTAAATAAGCATTTGCAATTGAAGCTTCCACATGTGCCTTGTTACCCACACTTAACTTTAAGTTGTGAAGATACCTAATTCAATTGAATGGCTATTGTGTAAATTGTATTTTTTTTATCAAATAATTGAATGAGTAAATTAGATTATACGTACCTCTCAAATGGATACATCCATCTATATTAGATCGACCAAAGAATTTTTGTTTCATATGCAAGATGGACATGAAGATGCTCCATCGAATTAAAGAAGCTTGGTGGAAATATACGTTCCAACTTGCACAAGATCACTGGGATATCATTGTCCAAATGAGTCATGTTTTTCTCAAAGAATGGTCCTCGATGTTAACTCCTTGAAGAACAAACCGATTTCAATGATGGCTTGTCAAACCTTAATCGCGTAATCTCAAGAAAAGCAATTGGGAGTAGTCTCTCGATAAATACGTGACAATCATGACTCTTCATCCCAAACATCTTTAATTTTGACCAGGTCCTACGACCGAGACAAGTTGGACACGAGTCATCGAGGAATTTCAACTCATCTACCCATTTGCAAACCATGTCTTTTTTGCTTTTATCAAGGGAATAACTAGCTTTGGGGTACTTTCCGTGTATGCACATTTCGAACGATGGTCGGCGGATGATTCATTAAGTTCATCCCACGATTTTGTTGTGTCCTTTGTTTTCCTTCGACATTCATCACCATTTAGAACAAATTATCAAACATATTTTTTTCGATGTGCATCACATCCAAATTGTGTCGGATCAACAACGAGCTCCAATACGGCAAAATCCCGTAAAAATACTTTTCTTCTTCCAACCACATTGTAGAACCTTTGTTGTGATCATCAAGACCCAACTCTATTACTTTCTTCAAGCCAATCCAATCAATTTGTTGGAGGATCCGATCACCGTCAAGATGGGAGGTGGATCATCATCAACTACTACATTCTTTTCTCGAATGCGCCTTTGTTCCTTCGGTATAGATGACGACGCTACCTAAGAACTTACGATGGTTGTCAAACCACGATCGCTATGATTATGCCGCAGACCGAAAAGCATCGATTGAATCGCGACAAAGGTGGACAAGCAAGTCTTCCAGTTGTGCTCCATCCGCATAACATCAAGTAAGCCGAAAGTCACCGATGGTCCAGATTAGTGCAAATCCACATCATAAAATTCTTTTGTAGCAACATCGTGACGTTACCACTCCATGTTCCCATAAAAACATCAAATCACGGATCGGTGGTTGCAAAAATACGCCCAATTTATCTTTTTAGATTCTTTGGACCGCACTAAAATCGAAGAAACATGAATTGATCCTTCATGCACAACCACGGGGGTAGATTGTATGGTGTCACTATCAACGCCATGATGAATATTATTTTCCATAAGCCCCAAACGGTTGAAAACCGCCGCTGCTCAAGCCCAACCTCACGCTCCGAATTTAAGCAAAAATCGGGATGACCGTCCAAGTGTTTCCAAGTCCGTGAGTCTCGCAGGTGACGCATGACACCGAGTGGTCGCTCGAGCAACGTGCATGCCATGTCATATCCTTCGCAAAGAAGCATTATAATCGATACAACCTTTGCGGACGAGGATGATGGGAAAATAGAACATCTCCTTAAAAAGGACGGTTTTTTTTTCAATCGCCCATTCACGCCACGCCTAGCGTGTTTCAACCGCGGGCCGACAAAAAACTTATAGTTTTCAATTTCGCCATCTCGCACCCCAATATAATATGTAATTCTCACGACAACAATGAATCCTCTCCCACCGAAAACCCATCTCACTCATCGGTTGTTTGCTATCGAAAAATTTCTTGGGCACGAGGCTATTCTTGACAAAGGACACGAATCACATCAACCATTTGATTATAGCCCCTTTCGCATGCCTTTTTTCGCTTTTAATGTTCAAAGAATAGGGCATTATATGACAATTGTGAGTGTGATTCGCAACCGGGCATTATATCCTGATTTTGCCGACGAAGATGTTATAAAAATGTCTGAAGATGCTTCATTAGGAGGTTCCTCATTGTGGCCTCATCATCCACATTTAAGTGGGGACCAGAGATTAAATTCGCCATCATATCGTGGGTACGAGCTAGATGCAAAAGTCTCGGCCAACCCCGCCCGTGGGTTCGGGCAGACGGATGATCGTATTCATGACCCCACATTTCTTCACCGTGAAAAATTCAATTGCAATAATTGGGCATGAACCCAATTCTATACAAATGTGCTCTCACCTCATCAGGGTCATGATAAGTATTATTGTTCCGACATCTAAATTTATTGCAGGGACACCTAATCTTTCCCTGAATCATCCCATTACTAGTGGCGAAATCTATAAACGATTCGAGTCCATTATAGAATTCGGGAGATATATTGTCATTAATCGATCTAAGACCATACATCCAACGTAAACGGATGGAATAATCCATATCAATTATCTGTTTAAAAATATTTATGAATTAATTAATATTCAAAAGCCTAATTAATAACTAATATTTCCTAAAAATTTCTGCAGAGTTTCGTCTTATTTTATCGTATTCCCCAATTAATCAAGATCCTACGTGCATCCATTTCCGACTTATTCAATTAAAATCAATCAAGTTGGAACACACATGTTCTACAACAAGCAATAACCAACAAATATTCATCAATATCAATCCCTCCACTCCAACATCCAACATAATTAATATATTATAAATAATACTAAATAATTGAACAACTAATTAATACTATATATACACAAATAAGATAAATTAAACTCATACTAAATTAAACTAAACTAATATACATGTAAAATTAATCTAAACAATATACACGTATATTTAATTAAACTAACTAATATACACAAGTAATAAACAACTAACACTATACATGCATATATGCATAATTAGATTAAATTAAACTAAATTAAATTAACATAAACAAGTAATACTACATGCATAATTAATATCTAATACTAAATAATTAAACAACTAATTAATACTAAATACACACAATATATCCACATTAATTTAAAATATTAATACTAAACAATATTAAAATAACTATTACTAAATAATAAAACAACACATACTAAATAATAAAATAACTAATACTTATATAATAACGATTAAAATAAAAATACATACCTTAACTCCCACAAACGAGCTGAAATTGCTCTAGCTAATTTCGCCCCTTCACCCCAAAACGTCCAACTAAAAATTAAAATTAGTATTAAAACAATATTAAAACAACTAATACTAATACTAAATAATAAAACAACTAATACTAAATAATAATACAACTAATACCTATATAATAACAATTAAAACAAAAAACACTACATTACCTTAAGAAAACGCTGGGCAGGCCGCAAAGCTCTTCTTCTCCTCTCTGTGAATTCGAAAATGAACCGAAATTGAGAGGGAGTGTACTTACACCGGTGGGCGAGCGCTTTAACGAGGGTGGGTGCCCTCGCAAAACACGCCTCGTGCAGACCAAACTGCAGCGTGTCAGTCCTCTGATTGGCGAGGGGGAGCGGCCCTCGGCTGAACCCACGTGGTCCGTTTACCGAGGGCGCGTGGCGCTCGTTATTTTTAGTGACGATTTTATCGAGGGAGGGCCGCCCTCGTTGAACGGGCCGAGGGTCGTGCCCTCGTAAAGGCCCTTTTTCAGCCTTTCCCTCGTGCATACCCTCGGTAAATACCGAGGGTTCCTTCCCCTTCTCCAATTCCCCTCGTTAAATTGATTTTTTTTGTAGTGTAAAGTCATCTGGCTCAATAGATTTTTGATTCTCCTATTTAATGGCTGTTTTGGATCTTTATATATCATATTCTCACCATTTGTCACAGCTATGCAATAACACACAACTACAATAATTCCAATCAAGGACCAACCACCTTTTACCATTTTTAATTTTAGACGCTGAAAAACACAAGATTTTAAAAAATTAAATCAATATTTGTACATTCGAATTGGATTAAGAAAAAGCTCTCATTCTTATACAATCCACTTCTATTCGATTTTGAGAAATTAAAGTGAAACGTAAAGTCTGAAATCAGTTATATAAGTTACGCAGAAATTTTGCTCATGAAATTAAGGAAAAGAACAAAATTTCCATATATCGTATATAATGTTAATGATTTTCGAAAAAAACATAATTACGATCAAATTAATAGACCAAGCATATAACATGCAACTTAAAATGAAAAACAACTTACGGGGTTGCGGCTGGCGGGTTTGGAGTGAAATGAAATGGGATGGGGGTGGACTTAATTTATAGGGAAAAAATTTATTTGGTTTTATGCCTCACAAATTTAAGATAATATTTACATGAAATTTTGTCAATCAGAATCGATACCCAATAATAATAAAATTTCTGAAAAAAATATATAGACTATAATGCTGAAAAATAGGAAACTATATCAATTTATGCCTCACAGATTTTGAGATAATAATTTACATGAAATTTTGTCAATAAGAACACAAAAAATAATAAATTTTAAAAAAAATTATCGCATCCACAATGGTCCATACATTATGGATGTTCTTCAGATGAAGATGAATGGATAGAGAAAATGTTTTTTTTTTTTTTTGTAAAAATGTGGGTAGAAATGATGTTGATAGTGGAACCCATAAAAGATGATGGATGAATATTGATAGCCATTGTGAGAGTCTAATTAAAAAATTGAATATTTAAAAATTAGTGATATAGAGATGATGTGAGGAGAGAGAGTGGATAGATTGATGAATTTTCATCCATCCATAGTGGATGCCCTTATATGGATTATCACTTAAAAAAACATGGGTTTTTACGATAGTTTTTAGTGACGGTTGTAATAAACGTCGAAAATAGCGACGATTGTAATAAACATCGGAAATAGCGACGGTTTTTTTACGTTACAAAATCAAACGGTCAAAGTAGCTGAGTTTAGCGACGGTTGACTAGATCGTCGCAAATAACGATGGTTGACTAGACCGTCGCAAATAGCGACGGTTTTTTCTAATCGGTCAAACCGGGTCAAATTTTGACGGTTAGAACCGTCGCTAAATTGCGACCTGGAGCACGAACCACCTCGTCGCTTGGGCCACCACCTAAACCGTACTTTAGCGATGATTTTTTGAAATTTTGACGGTTCTAAACAGACGCTAATTGCGATGATTTTCAAAAACTGTCGCTAAATTCCATTGTATAATCCTCCTCAGTAGCATTTGAAGTGATTTTTCTGCAAAAAAAAAAAAAAAAAAACTCGCCATCATCCCGCCGAAAAACGAAGGAGGATAGCATTTCGTGCACGCCAAAGCCTTCACCTCTTCGCGTTCTTCGATTTTATAATAATTTTTAAAAAAAATTTTACCATATTTTATTCGTTTTATGTATATATATATATGAATATATTATTATCGTTTTATTTAATTTGCATGTTCATATGTATATGCATATAATTTGATGTTAATCTTCATTTATTTTGATAGATAGATAATATGTTTAGGTTTAAGAATTGTTAGAAAAATATATGTTTTAGATTGTTAGAATATGCTTAAGATATATTATGATTATATAACATATGTTAGAATTGTTATATTATTGGTTGACTTGGAGATGAATTTAATCTATTTTAGTTGAGATTTTGCATAAATTTATTTAATTAATTCAATTAATTAAATATGTACGTAATGAAATATTGTTTAAGAATTATTGTAGATATATTATGATTACGTAATATATGATAGAGTTGTTAGATTGTTGATTGACTAGGAGATGAATTTGACCTATTTTAGTTGAGATATTGCCAAAATTTATTTAATTAATTCAATTAATTAATTATGTTGTGAAATATTGTTTAGAAATTCTTGTAGATATATTATGATTGCATATATATGTAAGAGTTGTTAGATTGTTGTTGATTAGGAGATGAGTCTTAATCGATGCAGTTTCAATGAATAAGTATTACTCCCTCTATGTCCCAAACTTATTTTCCTGTATTCCGTTTTGGGCGTCCCATACTTGTTTTCCTATTTCCTTAAATGAAAATTTCTACTTTATCATTTTATCACATAAAATACTAATAAATAACTCTTTTTAACCCTAATTATCACTTTATCATATAAAATATTAATAAACAACTATTTATACCCAACACTTTATCATTTTTTTCTTAAAACCCGAGCACACAGTAAACAGGAAAACAACAATGGGACGGAGGGAGTACTTAATCGATGCAGTTTCAATGAATAATATTACTTATTTGCACTTACCAAATATTACTTGTTTCAATGAATAATATATATTACCTTTTTGCACTTAACAAATATTATTGTTTCAGTGAACAATAATTATACTATCATCATTAGTAATATGTGGAAGAATAATAATTATATTGTCTTCATTAATAATATGTGGAATAAATAATTAAAAAAATGAATTACTTTTTGTAAACATCCATTAAGAATACAATTTTATTAAAAAATAGCATCATTTAATTATAATTTATGTAAAAAAAAGTATAATTTTAAAGATTATTAAATAAAAAAAATTAGAAAAGTGGAATAAATTAATTAAAAGACAAAAAAAATTATTTATTTTGATATGTATTTGTATCCATTAAAATATAATTTAAAAAAAATGAAATAATTTAATTAATTTCTAAAGTAAAAGAAACTTTAATTTTAAAAGGTTATTAAATAATTAAATTAGATAAGTGAAATAAAGTAACTAAAAAAAAAAGAACATCCTGAGCTTGTTCCCCTTTGGGAGCAAAAATTGCCTTATATATGCAAGGCTTGTGAATGGTTATATATATGATATGGTTATATATATGATATGCTTGTTGGTTCAAACCACCCCTGTTGATTTTTTTTTTTTCATAAATTGTTGTTTTTCCGACGGTTTTGGCCATCGAAAATTACGATGGTTCTATCCACTCCAAAAAAATATCACTTGATGACATCATAGTCATCCCCTCAATTTGAGACTCGAGTTCAAACCAAAAACCGTCGCTAAATTTAGTGGCGCCATTTTTTGTTAAAAACCATGTTGTTTTTTAGCGAAAAAACCGGTTTTGTCAATAAAAGCCATCGAAAATTACGACAAAAACGGCCATAAAATTGAAAAAAAAACCGTCGTAGTATATGATGCTTTTGAAAACTTGGGGATTTAAATTAATTTGGTCCCGTAATTTTGCAAAAAAAGGTCCCCAAGATGTATCACATGTTTTAATGACATCATAGTCATCGCCGAAATTAAACCAAAAACGCTCAAAACGATTTAGGGGCGACGATTTTTACCCGAATCCGGCATGCCAAATGTGTAATAAATACAATAAAAAAATTGAAAATTTGAATTAAAACCAAAAATTTTTAAAAATTACAATTTTTTAAAAAGAACATCTTCTCCCCAAAACCATGCTTCTTTTCTCCCCTCTCCCTCGCCGCCACAACCAAAATCTCCTCATCCACCTTCTCTTTTCATTGCCTATTGAAATTTAGTGGCGCCGCTTCCCTTTCAACCATTTGAGCTTAAAACCATCGCTAGAAATTGCAAGAGCGAGGCGGCGGAGCGGCCCGGAGTAGAGGGGTTAGCGCCGGTTAAAAATCAACCATTAATCATAAAATTGTCAAAGAAAATTATTGTTTCATAATAATTGCTAAAGTTGGATTTTTTAATTGAATTGATTCATAATTTAATTGGTTAAAACCATTAAAAAACATTTGCCCTCAATCAAAATTGTCAATAAAAAACATTTTTCCTGTCTTTTTGTAATTTATGATTTATTTTATTATTTTATTGAGTTGAAAAAATTTTTAATTTTTTTAATTGTGTTTATTACAATACATTATATACTATTAGGGCGCTTTTTCATGCAATACGTGCATATCCTTTGGTCCCGGTTTGTTTTGATAAATAAAACATACTAAATTAAAGAGATACAAACCCAAATTTATTTAAATCCCAAAAACTTGTATACAATTTTATACTATAATTTTCATGCTATCAAATTCGAGAAACCCTTATTTTCTTAAATTCGTGTTGGTTAACATGGCCAATAGACTGTGAATTTACACAATAAAACATGTTGGTGTATATATCGATAGCCAAAAGTAGGATCCCGCTACTATGGCGAGAAACATTAATTGTTCAAAGTGATGCCTCTGTCAAATTCAATTTCATTATTTTGTTTTATTTTTAATTCCCTAATAATGACTTCGGGATAATTTTTATACGTGATGATTGATGAATCTTTATTCTTTTTCATCTTCTTGGTGTCCTCACCGGGAGCTTAAATGTAATTGATTGAGAATTTTGAAAACGTGTAACACCTAGTTAAAATTACTGGTATCACATCTTGTTCATGTAGTAGCACTGTTTTTAGGTGTCAATATTACATAGAAGAAAAAAAGGACATTCATGTGATTTTTATTCATATGGTAACATATTTTGTATCAAACAGTATTACAATATTATTCTTATAGTAGCACCTGATTAGGTCTATGAGTACCAAATAGAGAAAAAAAATAACAAAAATGATTTTTATTTATGTGGTGACACATTTTGTGTCTAGCTACGAGTGTGATAATTTTGTTCATATGGCAACACAAAAAGAACTGCAGAAAAGAAAAAAAAAAAAAAAGAGGAGCATAAACGAAGATTTTTTTTTAGCAAAATCGATTGTTGGCCATGTAGTAATACAATTCGTGTCAATGACTACCTCAGTTTTGTTCATGCAATAATACAAAAAGAATCGGGAAAAAAGAAGAAAAGCAACACGTAATAACACATTTTATTAGGTCTATTACTTAATTAGTATCACATAGAAAAAATAAAGCAACAATGTAGTAACACATTAGGTCCGAAAGATGTCATATATAAAAAGAAAAAAAGAGTATATACAATAATGTGTGCGTACTTATGTATATAAAAAGAAAAAAAGAGTATATACAATAATGTGTGCGTACTTATGTATTACTATATGAACAATCATGTGTTAATTTATAAAACTTCATGTGTTACCTTAATTATGTTGTAATACATGTTATGTATGGTTTGAAGTAATAATTATAAACAATAATCTTATATAATAATGAAGTAACAAAAATAATTAAAAGAAAATAGACAAAAACAAGTTCAAGAGTAGTACTACATGTTTTAGATTGAGCAAAGTCATTATTAAATAAGGTATAGTTAGCCTGGAATTCTAGTCAGAGTTTATAGGTTGTGTGGTGAGCCCGAACCCGAAAGGGAATAACGGGTCATAATGTTGATCACCAACGTTCATGGGAAGTTGATCAACGCTCTTGAACCATGTACGCGAAAGCTTTCCACTAATTCCATAATCGCCGAACAGAACATCAGCAACACCTTGGCCCTCAGTCCCGGGCAACCAAGCAGCCACAAGTGCATCAATCTGTGCAAGATACGGCTGGATCACGACGGGTCGGCCCGTAACGAGGACGACGACGCATTTCACTGACCCGCAAACATTTGTTATAATGCTCGGCCCTGGATCAGGAAGTGTCAGGTTTAGGCTATCTCCATTTGTTTCCGCATAAGGTGGTTCCCCTACCACCACTAATGCATATGAGAAGTTGTTGCTTTTTACGTATTCGGAATCTGGATTCTCGATGAATGTCAACTCTGTTGTTGGATCCACTGCGCTTCGTACACCGCTTAGTATCGTGGTACCTATAGGGCAGTGTCATAATTTGAAATTAGATAGGAAAAATAATATACTCCCTCCGTCCCCAGATTAATGTGATATGGGCACGAAAAACCAAGGAAAAGTTGACACCACATGATCTCCTCGTTACATTTTGGTGTTATTATAATTTGTTATATTTATTCTACACCAAATCCACAATACTAAACCAAATCATTTGTTACATTTATTTATTTTCTAACAATCACATGTGTAAATATAACAAACAATCCTTATTCAAATAAAGCAAGGATTTAATTACCAGATGTAAGATTATTGCCACTTTGTCCCTGCCATTGAATTGTCCAACCACCACATTTATTGCCAAGATCATCAGCGTGGCTCCCAGCAACAAGGATCTTTGCAGCTTAATTTCTTAGGGAGTGGTAATAACGGTTCATCACCAGATTCACCATTCTTGAGCAACACAAGTGATTTTCTTACAGCTTCTCTTGCTAGCTCCCCTATGTTTCTGCGTACAATTCGGACATGCATAAGCAACTGAAATGAGTCAACTTCGGAGTTAAAAATATTTTTTTTTTCTCGTAATTTTTATTCTTTATGCAAATCGTTTTAAAATAGTTTAAAAAAAATTCAATTTAGTCCCCTAATTTTGTAAATAACTCAATTTACGTCATTTTTTTTTGCAAAATGACAATGTTTTTAGCTTATTTTTGGTCAAGTAACTTCACTTTTACGCAAATCATCACAAGGTATGTGTCAAAAATGACTATGTTCGAAAAAAATAGACGAAATTGAGCAATGTGCAAAGTTACTAGACTAAATTGAATTTAACTATTTCAGGACGATTTGCGAAAAAGTTAAAAATTACAGGACCAAAAATAAGCTTGATCGAAAACTAACCTGACTTCCCAAGTATTTGGCCATGCTATAATCAGCCAATGGGTGTTCAAATAAACCCATAGTAAATTTAACTCTTAGAATTCTCCCTACAGCATCATCAATTCGACTCATTGGAACAAACTTATTTTTCACCAACATGGTTAGACCACCAATGAATTCTGTATAGTTATATGGAACCATAATCTGCAACATTCAAAAAGTTATATAAGTAAATTATTAATTTATATAATGAGAGATAATTCTTGATAGTATAACTAAAACCAAAACCTCAATGAAAAACTAAGTCTTTTATGGATCTAAGTGCACCGTGCACTCATAGTGCATTTAAGATTTTATTTTGCAATCAAACCAATAGATAGATTCGTTCCTGCCTGGGAATGACGATTAATTATTCGCTGTCGAAAAAAATCTAAACATGTTAACACATATGATTAATTATTGGGAGACACGTCATTCTCGGGCAGGAGTTCTACCCGTAGATTTCAATTGAAAAAAAAAATTATTTATCAAAATAATATTTAAAAAGTTTTTATAAAATTGCAATTTAAAAAAAAATTGTAATTTCTATCTGCAATTAAGTCCATATATGTCTTGCGTGTGTATGTATAAATGAATTACCATGTCGATTCCAGCGTTAAGTGAAGCTAGAATTGAATAAGTATAATTCGCGTGAGGTGGTGAAGTGATTCGGTCAATTCCTTGCCAATCTGATATGACAAAACCCTGAAGCAGCGTCGAATGAGTTACTAATGCATAAAGTTGAAGTTAATATCAATTAATAATGTCTTGAAAATTTCCGTCCAAAAAAAAAAAATTGTCTTGAAACTTAAGGTTGTGTCCAATAGTCTTATACGTTTTTACTTTCTCAATTTTAGTCATTTTGATATAAATTTTGGTCCAAAAGGACAAAATCAAAAGTAAAAATATGTAGGACTAAAATTTCAGTCTTTCATGACTATAATTGATCACGACCTAAGTTATATAACGTTTTAACTTTGTTTATAATCTTAGATGAAAAAAATGGACGGGGGAGGGGGGAAATTTATTACTCTGAAACGCTGTGTTTTCTTCAGGAAGCCTGTAATGAGACGACGATTAGCATGCATCTTGATCCCGTTCCAACTTGAATAGGAAATCATGACCGTAGAAACGCCGTTGATGATGGAATCATCGTAAGCTGGCATATGAATGCTAAGGAATCTATGTCTTGTGGCTATTGTGTTGTTCTCGTTTATTCCTTTGGTTGTTCCACCATCTCCCAAGTAGTGTTTGGCGCAAGCTACAACCTTTTTTCTGAAAACAAACAACCTAACATATAGACTCAATTAACACATAATGCTATAACACACAAAAATACAATATTTGCGTTGTTTACAAAATGTGATTTGTCATTTGACAAAAACGTCACGTTATTCACCAATGTCGTGATTTGTTTATTATTTTTGGTTTATTGTGTTTTGGTTTTTCGTCCAATGGTCGTTTACTCCCAAAATGCCAAAAGAGTAGCTTTCTCACTCATTTAGACACAAAAAATAAGTTCCTATTTTGATGTCTCATTCTTGTACAAAACATGCACACATATCTATGGTACTGTGTACGGACAAATATGTGTTAAATTATGGACAATTATATATAAAAAGAATGAAATTGATCTTACTGGCCAGCAACGTAGGGAACCCTCTTTGGAAAATCAGAAGGTACATCTCCTTGTAAACCAGGAATAATTTGAGTCATTGCTCGAACTACACTGGGATCTTCACTATAGCTCTCATAACACCGACCCCATCTTGGATCTCTACATACCTATATATATAAGTATGTATCAATTCAGAAAAAGAAAAAAAATTAATCACCAAAGTGGTTAATTTCATGAAAAAGTATTACTTATCTCATAAAAAAGTATTAGTAGTTGTATTATTTATAAAGTATTACTTACCGCAATGCAGGGTGCAAAAGCATAAGGAATTCTTGTAGCTCTCACTTCAAGAGCAGTTGCAGCTCCTATTTTCTTCACCAATAATGGATCTCTATACAAATCAAACATAGATACCAATTTATCATGACCATAAATTTTTAAAGTTTAAATCAAGAGAAGAAATAACCAAGAAATCAAAGTAGGTATATAGTGCAAATTTAATTACTTGCCTAGTAGCACCTAAGCCAATGTTGTGAGGAAAAATTGTAGCATTATAAATATTGTTATTTCAATGAACAGCGTCGATCCCATAAATCATGGGTATCCCTAGACGGGTCGAAAGGGAGCCCTTCTGAAACTTGTTCACCATATCGACCCACATTTTGGGGGACGCTTGTGGGGCCGGAACACTACATCCACCACTCAGAATACTCCCTAATGCAATAATTACAAACATTAGTTAAAACTAATCATTGTAGAAAAATTATGTTAATATCAAAAATCATCATGTAACTAACTTAAATCGTGTTGAATTTTAGTCCTTGAGTTTTTACTTTTAAAATCATGGTCCTTTTGGATCAAAAGTGAAAAAAGTTAAATCACATGACAAAATTTTTGATCTTGAATTTTTTACTTTTTCAATTTTCGTCTGCATTCTTGTCCAATTTTAGTCCTGTATGTTTAACTTCTTTTTTTCAATTTTGATTCTATTGAACAAAAAATGATTTCAAAAGGACCAAAATTTACAAATAAAACCATACAAAACTAAAATTGAACACAATGAATCTTGATATTAACTCGGAAAAATTAAAAATGAATTCAATCAAGAGGACAATTTGATAAATAGTACCTATGAAATACTTTTTCATGACTTGAGGTGATGCCACGGTCCGATCAATCTGCACCATTTGGCCTATTTTTTCCTCTAAAGTCATTTGGCTCAATAGATTCTTGATTCTCCTATTTAATGGCTGTTTTGGATCTTTATATATCATATTCTCACCATTTGTCACAGCTATGCAACAACACAGAACTAAACACCTTTCGCCATTTTTAGACGCTGAAAAAACACCAAGATTTTATAAAATTAAATCAAATTTTGTGCATTCGAATTGGATTCAAATAAGGCTCTCCTCCTTATAAAATCCGTTTAATTAAATTCGATTTTTAGAAATTAAAGTGAACCATAAAGCCTGAAATCAGTTATATAAGTTACGCAGAAATTTTGCGCAAGAAATTAAGAGAAATTAAAAAAAAAAAAAAAAAACTCCATATCTCATGCTCATAGTTAATAACAACTATATCATGATTTTTGAAAAACATAATGAAAATGAAAACAACTTACACAGAGAGAGAAGTTTTTTGGAGTGAAATGAAATGGGATGTGAGGGTGGACTTAATTTATAAGAAAATTTGTTGCAATTTTTCTTTAATTATATAGAAGAAAGTTTTTGTATACACGGCCCGCTGTCTAGTGTCTACAATAGTCTATCGACATAATTGCAATCAAATATTTATCCAGCCACGTATATACATGTTGTTGTTGGGTTGGCGGTTCGGTTTTGCCATGTCATGGTTTTAAGGGTTCGAGTTGGGTTTTTGGGTCTTCCTCTTGTGGTGATTAAGGTTCGGTCCTACAAAGATGAAATGTTGTTGTCGTGTGTCCGGCCATGGTAGGGCTTAATTATCAGAATTAATTATGTTAGGAAACTATTGTAATTGATTGTCTTTCAAAAAAAAAATTATCCGCAATATTTAATTTAATTTTTTTTTTTTTAAGTGTTGAAATTTGGTCAATCAGAATGAGGACCCAAAAAATAAAAAAATTTCTGAAAAAATTATATCGATTATGATGCTGAAAAATGGGAAACTATATCACAAATTTAAAGATCATATTTGACGTGCCATAATTATAAAAAAATATTGAGATGACGTGTCATAATTATAATTAAGATGTCAAATATTGAATTTTGTGAATACTAAATTAATAGTTCAACATTTAGTTTCAACTAGATAGAATTTTTTTTTTACCAAAATATTTGTCATTCTGCATTAATCAAATAAAATTAAATGTCATATTCTAATTTTTTTCTATATACTAATTAATTTTGTAATAATAAAAGAATAAAAGAATCATGCATGTATGGAAATAAAATTAAGGATAAAAATTACATATTATTCATATTTTGTTACTATCTAATGACTTTTTTTTCATTTAAAACATCTTTTAAACGATATACACTCTGGATGAGGTTGAGTCATTAATAAATTTATTTACTATGTTTAAGTCCATAAAATTCCAAGAGTGTAATACTCGATCGTAGATAAGTACGTTAAGATAATAGTAAATCCGTATACCACGTATGTATACCGTATGAAGACCTTCACCATTTATGTGGTAATAATTGAGATTGCGTAGGGGCCACATCAGCCAATCCATTTCTATATCCAAAATTATGTATTTTTTTATCATAAATTTAACTAGTATCTAGATGATTCATAATATACGTTGAAACTTTCAGTAAAAACTCTTTTTGAAAATTTGTTCACAGTAAAAAAACTGAATACATAATAATACAGTAACATTCATTCATATTATTATTTTTATAAATTAATATCAGTAAATTTACACACATGGATATTGTTATGATGTCAATTTATAAGTATAATTATATAAGTGTTATAGTATTATTTTATTGTATCAGTTTTATTTGGTGAACAAGTTTCGCCGAGAAGTGAGTCTTCGATTATATATATGTTGATTCAACTCGTGACTCTTTATAGGTGTTGTTGAATAGGGATGAAATTGAGTATCTATTGCCATCAACTATAATTCTTGGTAATATTTCTTCATGAGTGTTGAATCTAGCTTCCAAGCTACAATCAGCTATATTATTATTATTTATTAATTACTACTTTTTTTATTTTTACCAGCCAAAGAAATTTTCATTAAGTAAAAAATTGGGTACAAGGGATACACCCTCCCTAATCTTCTTAACTTGGACCTTTTTTGCCGTGATCCATGACCAAGTTCTTGCAATAATTTTGTTTGAGGTTCTTGTAGCATCCAATTCTTTTCTTTCGAATACCCGCTACTTAATAGAAGCCCTTGAATTTTATAATTTTTTTTCCGAAATGTAAATTGAAGATTTTATAACTGAGTCATACATTTCAGTTCTAATTAAATTCGAATTATAAAATGAATGCACGATACATCCAAAAAAGAGTATGTATCAGTGTTGAGAACAAATTGACAACCAAATTAAACATGACCACCACGTTAGAACGATGCTAAGTTGTTGAATT
Source organism: Stenogyne calaminthoides (assembly GCA_037126765.1). Taxonomy (NCBI): domain Eukaryota; kingdom Viridiplantae; phylum Streptophyta; class Magnoliopsida; order Lamiales; family Lamiaceae; genus Stenogyne; species Stenogyne calaminthoides. The sequence goes on along the minus strand of JBBCBC010000003.1, from coordinate 33,212,459 downwards.
GGAATATGCAAATAGCTTGTTTATACTGAATTGTACAATTTACTTAGTATAAAAAAATTGTTTATTTTAGTACAATAAATTACACGATTCTAAAACGCATTAAGAGGTACACGGTGCACCTCATGCAATAAGACTTGGCCCAATAAACTATCTCCTATATTACTAATTGAGAGTTTTTTATGCTGATGTGTCGTCGCCTCCTTCATTTTAATGATGTGTCGCATTATTAGAGAGTCTCATCTAAATGTCATTATATATTGAATTATGTGGCATGGTGATATTGGTTGACTTAAAGTACATGTGATGATGTGGAAATAAGACAATGAGTATTGACCAAAAAATTTAAAAAATCAAACAAAAGAAAAATGTTTTATAAGGAAGATTTTACTAAATTTATTGTCATTTATTTTCTTTATTAAGTATTCTTGTTTTAGAGAATTTATATTTTACAATTATTTTAATCAAACATGGTTGAATTTCATATATCAATTTTCTTAATTAATGTATACATACATAATTCAAGTGACTGGAAATTCTATATATTATTTTTAAAGTTGTTGAAAACTTAGACAAACTTATTAAATCATAAAAACTTTCGTTGAGCGCATCAAAAATTAAAATTCATAAATGTATAAATAATTTTTTTGTTAATTTCTAAGACAAAAACTTATGTACACCCGAATTTATCGTAAACTCTTAGTCTTCAATATTAATGTTATGTATACACACTATCACTGTTATGCACTAACTCTATTTTTGTTATGCATAAAAATTATCACTTTTCAAAAATATTTTTGTTATTTAAACAATGATAATTTCTATACATATAACAGTGATATAATTCATGTACAAACCTGGTTTAAAGGAGTGTTTCTCAATTTCGAATGACAAATTCACATAATTAAGTTAATATTGTTTAAATTTTATTAATTATCCAAAATTTTCAATTGATTGGCAGGATTGTTGCTGCAATATATGACCATTTTTATGTTCGATTGGCTATATGTACTAAAACTATTAAAAATAAATTTTAATTTATTTATTTACCTTCTAAACAAATATTTGATTGTATGATTAGCATAATAACCATTGAGAAAATAATATTATTAGATTTTAATGAAATGACTATTTATAAAATATCATGAATGATATATATTATAAAAATTTTCATATGAAAAAAATTAAAATATATTAAATTCAAACATATTAATTTCAACATCAAATATTACAAGTGTTATGATCAATATATGAATATTTATATATTGTATTTAAAATTCCGCGTAATACGCGGGTTCTATACTAGTAAGGAATAGTTTTTTTTTTTAAACGAAACGAATAGAATTAATCAACGAAAAGACCTCAAATCGGTCGTTACAGAATCCTCCAAACCAACAGGAATAGAATACGAGAAAAAACGGCCCCGCACAAGTAAGGCCAAACATAGCTAATCTATGGGCCAAAACATTGCCCGTTCGTCTAGTCACACAAACGAAATGGAATTAAAACTCAAAGCAAGTGACTGGATATCCTGAATCAAATTGCCAAAATACGACAACCTCATACCCGGTGTCCGGAGCGCAGTAATAACGATCTGCGCATCTGTTTCCACAATCAAATTATCATCTATACCTTCCTCCCTAGCCCGCTGCATGCCCCTCAAAATAGCCAGAGTTTCCACTACTTGAACCTCTAAGCCGATCCCCTCTCTTTCGGCGAAACACCAGACCACAGCACCAGTCGAGTCGCGCACAACACCAGCAATCGCCGCTTCCGACGTCCCACGCACAGCTGCATCACAGTTTAATTCAAGTACACTCAGCCACGGAGGCCGCCACACATCCATCGTCCATTGTTGTACATTCGGTCGGGGCTAATTTGAGCGCAAAAAATCAGCGCGTTGTACCTCGACCATCACACCAATTTTTTCTATCGTCGTTACCTTCTCCGAGAATTGCAGCTGGTTTCTCCAGTACCATAAGCACCACAGTGACGTAGCAAAACGTGCCATCTCCTCCTCCGACGCCTCGTTCATCACCCCAATTACCCACTCATCCAACGACCCGCCCTTGACCCCCTGCCGATAAGAAGCAACATCGTCCCAAAATCGTCTCACCCAACAACAATCTCTCAAAGCATGTTCGGCCGTTTCTACCTCAGTTCCACACCACTTGCAAAATGGGTCAATGTCCACAAAACGACTCACCAGATTTATGCAAGTGGGCAAAATCCCATGCAACACCCTCCACATAAAATGCTGAACTTTCGGTATCACATTCAACTTCCATACTCTAGCCCAACACCTCATGTCATCCGTAACATTGGTCCGTCTCTGCACGTCAAAGTAACCCGACTTGGCAGTATACACGCCAACTTTTGTGAATCTCCACGCTAGTTTGTCCTCCCTATTGAACGTACCAAGCGGAATTTTGCAAATCCGTGTCACCTCGGTCTCAGAAAAAAACTCTTCCAGCTTCGTCACATCCCAAGTACGGTCCTCCCGGCTTAGATAACACACTCTCAATTCCTCCGCGTGCTCGCCCCTTGCCGAGCCAATCCACCGCGATGCCCCGTCAAACAGCCAGGGGTCTTTCCACACATTTATCGCCCGACCATCCCCTACAATCCACACTAACCCCTCCATCAACACCTCCCTCCCCTCCAAGATGCTTTGCCAAGTGTAGCTCGATGCATGACCCATGTGTGTTGTAAAGAAAGAGCTCCGTGGATAATACCGGGCCTTGAGCACCTGAGCAAGCAATGAATTGTCATCTCGTATCAATCTCCACCCTTGTTTTGCTAAGAGAGCCTTGTTAAACGCAGCAAGATCGCGGATACCAAGGCCCCCTTCCCTCTTTGGTAGGCACAACTTCTCCCTTCGTAGCCAGTGTATCCTCTTCTCCTCTTCCTTTTGTCCCCACAGAAACCGAACCATCTCCCCTTCAATCTTCCGAATAATATTATCCGGAATCTTGAAACAAGTCATCAAGTATGTCGGAATCGACTGAACAACCGATCTGACCAAAGTCAGCTTACCAGCTTGAGACAGTGTTCGACTCTTCCAATCCTTAATCTTCTTTGTCACCCTATTCACCAACTCCCTAAACACTGCACTCCGTGATCTGCCCACCCTCCCAGGAATCCCCAAATACATGGCATGTTGTTTCACCCGTCTAACCCCTAACTCCCGAGCTAACTCCACCTCCCACGTTACAGGTACCCCACCACTGAACATAATATCAGATTTGTTCATATTGATAGCTTGCCCAGACGCTCCCTCATATACCTCCAGTATCTCCTTCACTTTCCTCAATTTCTCCCTTGTCGCCCTCCCAAAAATCAGCGTGTCATCTGCAAAGAACAACTTAGAAACAACAGGAGCCCTACGACATATCCTCACCCCATGCAAGAACACTCTCTCTACCTCCTTTAGTATTAACGCCGACAGAGCCTCTGCACAAAATAAGAATAAATAAGGTGATAACGGATCCCCTTGACGGAGACCCCGAGTAGGTGAAAACACATTCGACGGCTCCCCGTTAATAAGGACGGAAAATGACACAGATCGAACACACCGCATAATAGTACCCACCAGACCCTCCTCCAAACCCAACCTCAACATGACCCCCTCCAAAAAATCTCACTCAACACGATCATAAGCCTTACTCATGTCAATCTTAAAAGCAAAAGACCCCCTATTAACAGCCTTATTATTCTTCATATAGTGAAAGACCTCAAAAGCCAAAAGAGCATTGTCCGTAATCAATCTCTCAGGTACAAGGGCAGATTGAAACGGATCAATGATATCAGGAAGAGACACTTTAAACCGATTAGCAATAGCTTTAGTAACGATTTTAAAAATAACATTACACAAGCTAATAGGACGATAATCAGACGGAAGCAAAGGATTCTTAATTTTGGGGATCAACGAGATGTACGTGTAATTGAAACATCTCGGATCAGCCCCATCATTAAGAACCCTCAAAACAGACTGAATAACAGAATCACCCACCACATCCCAGAATTTTTGAAAAAAGATAGTGGACATACCATCAGGCCCCAGGGCCTTTGTAGGATGCATCTGTGCAAGAGCCTTCTTTACCTCCTCCCCCGTAAACGGCAGGGATAACGAGTGGCGCATCTCCTCTGTGGTCCTTTGTTCCACAGCTTCAAGCGCCTCCGTCATATTCAGGGAATCCTTGGCCATAAAAATGCCAGCAAAATAGTCCACAAATATCCGCTGCACCTCCCCTTCCTCCGTACAAACAACCCCGTTACCATCCACAATTTCCTCAATCGTATTTCGCTTCTTTCTTCCACTGGATATTCTGTGAAAGAACGGCGTATTTATGTCCCCCTCCCTCATCCAACTCACCCTCGACCTCTGCAGCCAGAACAACTCCTCCTTTCTCAGCAAAGCAACAATCTTGTTTTCTAACGCCCTTTCAGCTTGCACCACCTCCACCGTCTGAGCAATCCTGTGTAATCTATCCAATTCATCCTTACAGAGATTAATCTGCATTGGAAGGTCCCCAAAGTATTTCCCATGCCACGTCGCCAAAGCAGCACCACAACCCTCAATATCCGAAACAATCCCCCTCGGGCCAATTACTCTTGCACCCCTCCACCTCCTAACCACCTCTTCACATTCTTGTTCCTGAAGCCATAATGTCTCAAAGTGAAATCTATGACCCCATCTCCTCCTTCCCCCTCTCCTACGTCTACGCTCCACAGCCTTCAACTCCACAAGCAATGGGCAGCGGTCCGACAATAAACGGGTCATATGAGTCACCCGAGCCTGTGGGAACCGTGCCACCCAAGAATCCGATGCCACCACCCTATCTAATTGCTCCTATATATTACCCTCCCCAGCCTGATTATTTGACCACGTATACTCGTATCCCATGAACCCCAAATCCCTCAACCCACACCTATCTAAACACTCCCTAAACTCCAACATCCGGCCCCCATGCGCCGGCAAACCCCCACACTTCTCATGCCCATAGAGAATCTGATTAAAATCCCCCATACACATCCATTGAAGCGACTCCATATCCCGAAGATGCTCCAATAAATTCCACGTCCTCCATTTGTTTCCAGCCTCCGGAAACCCATACACCCCAGTGAACCTTCACGGCCCCTCCTCACACCCAATCACCGAGTCGATATGGTTCTTCGAAAAGGAAACCACATCTATTTCACACCCCCTATTCCATAACAAGCCCAAACCACCAAATATCCCACCCCTAGCACTCACCCCACAATCCACCCCAAAATAATTATCAAAACCTAATTATCTAGCAACACCCAACAACTCACCACGGAAGCTCCCAACCAACATCACTCACCTGCCAGCAGCTCGATATCTCTGACTCCAATGGTTTCACAATCCTTACCCATTGATGATACAGTAGGAGATCAGAGGCCAAACCCGGTATTCCTGTTCATCCAGACCCAACGCCTCACTCATACTGATACCCATATACAAGTCTCTGTCCCTCTAGCCCAAGTGTTTGCTGCTTTAAACAGCAAGCTCTTTGATTCCCTCGTCATTTCGTCCCAAAACTGACCCCTAACCGAGGTCCCAGCCGTCCACGATAAAGATGGGGAGGGGGGTGCTGTTGCTGTTTACAACGAGGCTCCCGAAGCTGAAACGGGGTCCGCTGAGCCGGTTGTGGTGGGACGGGTTCAGAATATTAAGGAATAGTTCGGAGTTGAATGCACTTGAACAATATGAAATTAAAGTATCACATGAATAAGATGGCCTTCATGTGTGGATAATATTCAGCCACATATATATGATAGCGGCATATATTTCGAAAAAGTCAAACTAAATTAAATCATTATTTTTAACACATAATTTTAGCGAAACTTCTTTCATTGTATTGTATGAAATTGATATCATAACATTTATTAATTAATATTATAACATTTATAAAATAATATTAAAGCATTACACAATATGTTTGTAAATATTATTAATATTAATTTTTTAAACGTGCACGGTTTACAGATAATATTAATTAGAATTACTCTTAATGAAAGACAAACAAAAATATTAAATTTAATAAAATCATTATTAAAATTATAATGAACTTTTGATAGATACAGATTCTAAGTTAAAATCAATCACTACAAAAAAATAGAGGGTTGCCTACGGAATATTCCAAAAAAAATAGGATGATTGCTTTGAATATTTCAATTTATTTTAAGCGTTTTTATTCATAGATAAATTAAATTACTTAAATGTAATTAAATAGGTAAATTTATTTGTAAGTTATTTCTAAACCACAAATATAATTGCCTACAAAAATATAAGTTGCCTAGAGAATTATCTTTTGTAGTTAATTAGTTTGTCTACGGAAATTAGGAATGTGTAAGTAGTTTCATGGTAAGTAATTTGTTTGTCTAGAAAATGATTTTGTGTAGGTAACTTTTCATAATTTTTTCTAAAAATCGATAAAAGAAATAATAAATCACTTTTAAAAACCAAACTATTTTTATAGAAAAATTTCATAAAAAGATTTAAAAATTTTGATAGACAATTCTTCATTTTCAGAAATGAATTATACTCTCATAATTTTTAAATAATGACTATGTGTTTGTATTATTCAAATACGTCATATTCGTTAATTAATATATAAATCTTTATGGATTAAAGTTTAAAATAATGTCAGTATAATTATATATTAAACCAAAGAAATTAAAATATTACAATATATACTGAATTAAGAAAATGTAAGAAAACATAGACCATGTTAGATTTATACAGATCTATACGAAAAGAATAGGTTTTCCGTAAACTAGGTTTATCCGTTTATGTGAATTTTCATTTGAAAATGATCACATTTTAATATATAAAATATCAATATTTGAAAGAACTTTTTTTATGTGTTAATTAATTTTTATTTTTTTAAAACTACTATATAATGAAGTTCCGTATACTAATTATTGATATCTAGATCACCCTAAAACATGATATTGAATATTGAAATTTGAGATGGAATATTAGCTGGAGAAATAGATAATTCATCTTTAGAATTCGATCGTAATTTGTATTTCATATTTTTGGATATTGTTGAGGGAAACTAAATAAACGAATTAATTATGCATCAATCTACAAGTTCGAATTTTAGATGAGACGGAATTCTTTAAGATATATGTTGTGTTCGATACAATAATTCAGGATTAATCGAACACGTAAGAGCGACACGTGTAATATTTAAATAATCATGTCCAATGGACAAGTATTCGCCACTCAGGTCATGAAAGAAGGAATCAGATGAGCTAAAGTCAAGAAGGCCATAAGCAAATCTGAGGACTCAGGCGGCCAAAATACTCAGATATCCTGAAGACCTCAGATATCCTGAGGGTCAAGATGTTCAAGACCTCGGATATCCCGAGGGTCAAGATGTTCGCAATTTCAGATTTTTCCGAAGGGTCGAGTGCTTTCGACACTCGGATATCTCAAGACCAACATCCCGAGGGCTCGAGCAGTGCTCAAGAGGACAATATTTCAAAGATAAAACCCGACATGGTTAAAGAGGCGAACAAAGCATCCAACCGAACAAAAAGATTAATTTGACTACCAAAAGAGTACCTTCATGCATGCAAGCAAGTTCCAAGATCAATCTAGAAGACGGTTGGAAACGTGGCAATATCACCAGATTCTTGCATGACCAAGTCTCCAAATTTATGCTTGCCGATCCAAATTTCATGCTTATCGGAGTGCTATAAAAGGAAGAAAAAAGAAGAAGAGAGAGGTTGAGAAAAAATTTCCGAGAAAGAGATATACCCACACTTGAAATTCCTTGGAGAGGCGAGGAACAGAAAAATTCGAGAGATTTTCCACTCACACAGAAACCCTAGCACTCATATGCAAGCTCTCCAAATTATCTTCATTTGATATCGATTCATCTTCACAAGGTGAATCAAATATTGTACATGTGAAGCTCATAATACTACATCCTGGCTTGGTATGCTCCCCAGAGTAGTCATTCCATGACGAACTGGGTCAACAAATTCATCTTATTTACAGTTTATTTTACACGTGCATGTTTTGTTTGTGAGTCGTTTCCAAATTAGCCACATCATATTCCTCAAATAAAATGACTCGCGACAATTGGCGCTAGAAGGAGGGTGTTTCACCAAAAAACCAACCCATACACAAACCCTTAGTTAGCCGAGGCAGAAAAAAGAAATAAAATGCCTCAATTTAGGAACACGCAAACAGAGAGGTCGGGACAAAGTCGACCTCGTACGACCGAGAGGCTCAACAAAAATTTCATAAAGATCAGGGAGTGGAGATTACCAACCTTGAGGATATTGCAAATGACCCGGCGGCCACAACAAGGGCCATCACTTTCTTGCTACGAGCACAGAAAGAGAGGACTGAAAAAGAGTTGGCCAAGCTTAGAAACTCAAGAACATGAAGAGCGACGCTCGCATACACCTGATAGCGAGCAAGTTAAAAAGAAAATTGTGAAGCGGGCGAATAAAAAAGCCGATGATACGCCGATGACGAACGACCTCGTGGGTCTAGACCTTCAAATGTTTGGACGCTTGAGGCTCTCCGCCAAAGACCGAATCGGCAATAATAAAGCGGCAGATCCGTGAAAGGAACAACCAATAAAAATGCCCGCACATTCGTGATCTTCATGAACATCCGCATGCCAACAAAAATCGGCGGAACAAAATTGTCTATCCATCATCGATTGGGTAGTCAAGCACGAACTTGAGAGAGGGGGATCGCCTATCACGAGCATGACCCACTGGGTCCTCATGATGGGAAACAAATTTAAATCTAAGTCCGCTGGCCCACAAAAATTTCGAAATGCAAAAGGCCATCGAGGGTTTACAGTCGACTGCCGCGACCAAAGGCCAACCTCGAAAGAGAAAGACAATACCGCCGCCATTGTCACCAAATGATCATGGCGGCCGAAATACAAGAGAAAGTGGCAAAGTCCCGATCGCTAATTCCCGTTTTTCGATCTTTGAAGTCCGACCTCATGTCCATCTCAAAGAAATACTCGACTTTATGATCGCGGGGGGGCCACAGACGCGACGCAGTGCCGATCATTCCCCATGACTTTGGGTGATCGGGCACATAGATGGTTTTCTACTTGCCCGCTGCATCAATCACATCTTTCGCTCAATTGGGACAACAATTTATGTCCCACTTTTCATCCATGTGTGCTCGTCAAATACCAAAAACAAAAGGTTGGGATTTTTCCCAACTAAAAGGTGAGTCCGACGAGCATACATAGAAAGATTTGATAAATGTTTGTATGATGGGGCCCCAGTTGAAGAGGATGCCAAAATCCTCGCGGTGGTCAGGGGCCTGACTCTAAATACTGACATGTAGAAGGCCATGCATCAAGACTGGCCGAACACATATTCAGATTTCCGAGAGCGAGCGGCCAAAATCATAGCCATGCAGGATTTGCTCGCCCAATCACGATTGGGTCAGGAACCAACCACTAGGAAAGTTTTCGGGAAGAAAGTGATGAATGAAGGGGGGTATAAGCCCCCAGGATCTTTCAAACCATTAGAAGAAAGAGCATAAGCAAACGCCCTACGAAGTCTCTTGGGCTTTCAAATAGTAAAACAATCTTTAACCAAATCGAGACCGACATGTTGGATAGGCCGAGAAGAATCATAATGGACAAGCATCGCTCAATGCTTTCAAATATTGTAACTACCACGAGTACATCCGCACAATATGTAAGATTGTCGCGACTTACTCCGCCAACTTTGAAGCTATAAGAAGATAATCGCCTTACCCAATTCCTAAAAAGCCAAAAGCAGAGACTCTCGAACGTAAAAAAACAAAGATCGGGGGGTAAGCGAAAGGCCGAACAAACATCCGACAATGATCCCGGCGAATCACGTAAGAGGTCCGAAAGTTATCTAAAAAGAGGCCTCCAACCGTGGGAAGAGGTCGAAAAGTCAAGAGATTCACGGATAATGACTGAATATGGTCCAAAGGGGATGTTACCAGCACCAACATTATCAAACAGACGTAAGAAGATGGAGATGTGTCATGCAAAACATCCATCAAGTGAAGGTGGCGAGCACATCACCTAAAGACGCCACCCTCACACCAAATCATGTTTTTCAGAGGACGATCTCGACGAATTATAACTCCCCACAATGACTCCTTAACCATCGATTATTTCGTCTCGCCGGGTTGAAGGTGCACCACCGCCTCCTCGTTGACACTGAGCTTATGCGAAACATTTTGTTCACAACACCCTTCACCGGATGGAAAAGCAAGTTGGGGACTTGAGCAAAGATATTGAACCGCATAATCATACCATAATGGGTTTTGGGGAATCAGAATCTGCCCTATGGTATGATTAGGTTAGAGTCGAAGTTAGAATCAACTCTGAATCCGGACATTGACGAACTAGAATGCTAGATTTTGTAATCGCGATGTTCGTCTACTTATAACGGGTTCCTAGGTCACCCGCTTATTCAAGAATTTAAAGCGCTTGTTCTCGACATTATTGTGTTAAATTTCCAACACAAGATGGAACAGGAAGCGTAAAAGGAGATCAGAAGAAAGTTCGAGATTGTTTGCTATCATGTGCACCAGAAAAACAAAGTATCGTCAACATGATGGAGCAAACACGGGAGATTGGTGAGTCAAGCCAGGGAGCAAATGCCTCGCCTAAATATCTCCCGACGAACATAAGTTTGACGAGCATAGCTCTTCGTGCAAGCACAGAATGCGCGAACACAGACTCAGGGGTGGCAACTAATTCCCCAGATCTCCTAAATCAAATGAATATTGATCCGCCGAATGAGCAAACGGACCTAGAGCCTCGCATAGGTTTCGAACCCATGGAGGTTGATGACGGCCACCGGTGGTCCATTCAAGATCCTCGGTGGAAGCAAAAAAGAAAGCGAGCAACACCTGTCGAACAACTGGAGCCTATCAACATCGACCCGAACAGACCTGAGTTAGAAGTGTTCATTGGCTCAGAATTACCTGAACCAATTCGAACAGAAATGACTGCTTATCTTCAAGCAAACTTGGATGTGTTCGCATGGTCGCACGAGGACATGGTTGGAATTGATCCAAAACATGTCTGTCACTCCCTCAACATTGATCCAGTTGTCCAGAAGCGCAGAAAGTTTAGTCCGAAAAAGTATGCGGCAATGAATGGTGAAATCAAAAAGTTGCTCGACAACAAACTGATTCGAGAGGTGAAATGCCCAAGATGGCTTGCGAATCCTGTGCTCGTTCGCAAATCCAATGGATCTTGGAGACTATGTATTGATTTCACTGATTTGAACAAGGCATGTCCGAAAGATAACTTTCTGATGCCGCATATCGATTATTTGGTCGATAATACAGCAGGCCATGAACTCATGACTTTCATGGATGCATTTGCTGGTTATCACCAAATACCCATGCATCCAGACGATCAAAAGAATACGGCATTCTGCAGTGAAAAGAATATGTACTGTTGGCAACGCATGCCTTTCGGATTAAAGAATGCCAGAGCAACATATCAACGTTTGGTGAACAAAATGTTCGACAAACACATCGGCCGAACAATTGAGGTGTATATTGATGATATTGTGGTAAAGAGCGAACATAAGGAAGACCACATCATCCACCTCGCACAAACGTTTGATATACTCAGGGAATATAACATGAAGTTAAATCCAAAGAAATGCAGCTTTGGGGTTCACTCAGGAAAATTCCTCGGACATATGGTCAGTCAATGGGGGATCGAAGCGAACCCATCAAAGATTCAAGCCATGCTTGATATGCAGGCCCCCAGGAATGTGAAAGAGGTCCAAAAATTAACCGGACGTTTAGCTTCCGTAAGCCGGTTTATATCACGAACTGGGGACAAATGTAAACCTTTCTTTGATGCATTAAAGAAGGGAAAATTTCAGTGGACCGAGCATTGCCAAAATGCATTCGAATCATTGAAGCAGTATCTTGCAGATACTCAGACATCGCCTAAACTCGTCCCCAGAACAACTCTATCTGTACCTTGCTACATCCGAACATGCAATCAGTGTTGTGCTCGTACGGGCAGAAGGGACCACACACTTACCCGTTTACTATGTCAGCCAAGTGCTCAAAGAAGTTTTAGCTCCGGTACCTCCATCGAAAAAATTAGCATATGCTCGTAATGAGTGTTCAAAAATTGCGACCATACTTTTTCGATCACTCAATCGAGGTATCGACCACCTTCCCATTGGTGGCCAAGTCCTCCACCGACCGACATCGCAGTGCATTACTCAAATGGGGCGGTGGAGTTAGATACCCGCATTACGCTCGCTCCTCGAAAGAAGAATGAAGCGGCAAGCTATGGCCGATTTTATGGTTGAATTGACATATCCACAAATGCCCGAAAAAGTTCGCCGATCAACCATGGCATATGTATGTTGATGGTTCATCAACAAGTTCAAGAGCCGAGCAGTAGTTCTCATCACCAACCGCACAAACATTCACAACAACCATATCGTTTTGATTTCCCAACCACAAATAATGAAGTTCAATATGAAGCTTTGATCGTTGGACTACGATGGCAATGACAATGGGAATTGTGAGGTCGATGATCTATAAATGATTCCCGGATAATCGTTTATCAAGTAATGCGCGAGTATGAGGCCCGAGGCGAAACAGATGGCGCAAAAGACGCGAATTAGCAAAAGAGTTGCTCGAGCATTTCGAACAAGTTTTCATCGAACAATTACCACGATTGTAATTGTCACGATGCTTTGGCACGCCTGGCAACAAAGAGGGCGAGTGACGAACACACAACATACATTGTGGTCGTCACAACTTGTTCGCCATCGCCTCCAGAGTTATGATCGCCCAGAATGCGCTTAACAAGAAACTCGATGACTCAATCCTAAGTTACTTACAAAAAGGGACTTCTCCCTAAAAGTAGGGGCAATGTTTATCGCCTCAGATTAAATCGCTTTCTAGATACTATCATAGACGAGCATTTGTAGAAAAGAAGCTTCTCACTTCCACTTTTGAAGCCAGTATTACTCCCCGAAGAAGGTCGTACTTCGAACAAATCCACGATGGAGTATCGCGTAAATCATACAAAGTGCTCGCCCCGCACATAAAATAATCGATAAGGTTATTATCGGTCAACCCTCAAAAAGATTCGCTCGCGATATGCTCGAAATAACCACAAGTGCCGTGTACATGCTCCACTTATTCATAGCCCACCAAGAATTAGTGTCGGTTTATAAATTTATGGTCATTCGCTAAATGGGGATCGATCCGATCGCCCATTTCCTACCGCACGCCGAGAGTAAAATTTGTTGTGGTTGCCGCCGATTACTATACTAAATAAAAGTGTTTAGGCTATTTTCAAAATTACCGAACAAAGAATGTGGACCTTTTGTTTGGAAAAATATCATTTGTCGATTTGGGCTTCCCCAATCATTGGTAACCGATAACGGCAAACAGTTCGATGGAAGTGAATTCGCATTTAATTGTGCTCATTTGGGCATAAAAAACATTTCTCAACTCAGATATCCCCAAATAAACGGACAAGTTGAAGCCGTTAATAAAATTATCAAGCATACCCTCAAGGCTAGACTTGATAATTCTAAGGGGGGAGGATGGGCCGAAGAGTTGCCTGAAATATTATGGGCCTATCGAACAACTTTCAGAACATCAACTGCGGAGACCCCATTTGCCTTGGCATTTGGTGCGGAAGCTGTTATACCAGCAGAAATCAAGATTCCAAGTCATCGAACAATGACTTTTGGAGAGCATATTAATGACCAGGCGCTCGCCCTGAGTGCAGACCTGTTGGAAGAAAGAAGGACGGAGACTGATTTCAAGAATGCCATGTACAAAAAGAGATCAGAGAAGTTCTACAACTCCAAAGTCCGAACACGCAGGTTCAATGTGGGCGAGCTGGTTTAAGACGAGCAACGGGGGTATCAAGTGGTGTGTTCGGCCGAGCATGGGAAGGTCCGTTCAGAGTCACAGAACGTTTGCTAAACGGGGCATATGACTTGGAAGACCTGAATGGAATCCCATTGTCCTACTCGTGGAATGCGTCAAATTTGAAAAAATACTATCAATAAAAACGAGCATAGTGTCGGCCGAACAAAATCGTCCAAATAGCTAAAGCGAGCATAGTGTCGGCCGAACAAAATCGTCCACACAACTGAAGTGATCATAGTTGGCCGAACATAATTGCCGATGTAGCTGAAATGAACATAAATGGCCGAACATAATCAGTCGTTCAGTTAAAACGAGTAGGATAATCCTGAAAGAAGAGTACATTATGTTCGATACATATCTTCAGGAAAGAAATGCTGGACAACACTACCGATAGACGTAAGATACGACGAACGAGTTGACAAGTGGTGGCAACCAAGCGGATGATGAGTCAATCTTTTGAGCAAAGAGTCAAAAAAAGTCGAATGGATGTCGAAAAAGGAGCAAAAGTAAGAGAGCTAGCACCAAATAGCTATGCCAAAGACTAAATTTTGGGATAGTTCTATAAATAGGGCATACCGATAATTTTAAAAAGCAGAAAAAAACATATGAAGAAGAAAAAAGGAAAAATATTAGAATTCTCACAAGGAGATTGGTTTAGTATGCCCCCAGACGTAGAAGAATCCAAAATTCTCGATTCAAAGAACATTTAGCTGAATCGAGCATTTGTTCTGATATGAGCCTTTTACCCCATATACATCACGAGCACAAAGGAAGCTCGTTGTCGGACTCAAGATGCTCCTACAGAGTTATGGTTGCCACTCCACGTTACTCACCGCTTATGCAAAAGAGTAAGTCATTAGTCCCATCATCCCCAAAATCTCCTCCGGGCGGATGGATGTCATAGTGTCCGCTCAAAACAATATCACGGACGCCGATGCTTAGCATCTACCGAGGGGATGTAATGGTGCGAAATGAAAGTTTTGCTCAAGACCTACTTTAGGGCGAAAGCAGAATGCTACGCCACATGCTCATGTCCGGCAAATTACCAAGATAATCACAAAATTGTCCGGGGAGGGACAAAAGTTTATGTTGCTGCTGCCTGAGCATGTTACTAAAGAAAGAAGGGTAGACAGGATGATGTGCCACATCCTTGTCAACATCAATTCTACGGACAAGGTGAGGCGGGTTCAGTGTCTACTCAAGACAAGGTTTAAATTAAAACCCTAGTCCGATTTAACAATAGTTGTGTAATAGATAGTCTTCTTCAGATATGAAGGTTGTAATAGAATACAAAGTGTTGCAAAAAGAAAAAGAAAAAGAAAAAGAAAGATTTATGTACTTTTGTTCGCTAAGATTTTCTAGTTCAAGCCTATTTGAGGTCGCACCTAAGCGGACGGCCTTAACAAAGACGAAACGAGCCCAAGTCTATGTTCACCGACAAACGAGTTCAGACTGATTCCCCGCAAAGAAAAGCGAATAATAGGTACGCAATGTAAAAGACGACTTGTACTTACAGATAATTCAGAATAAGCAAAAAGGGTGATGAGTGGGGTCGCAGCTACATAAGACGGCCCTAGTACGAAGTGATCGCACCTAAATAAGATGATCGTGAACCAAGAAAGGGGGGGTTCATAAAGTAACCCATCTGGTCGCACCTAAATAAGACGATCAACTGATTGCAACGTCAATAAGACAATCAAAACCGAAAAAGTCGAGCGGCATAGTAAACCCAATGTTCAATTCATTCGTAAGAAAAGGGCAAAAACTGAAAGCAAGAAAGCGAACACAAAGCAGCAAAGCAAACATCAAGCAACACAAGTATCAATCATTTATCAACAACCGTATTCTTCCTCAACAACAATTAGGTTAGAGGATTCATTCAAAGATGTAATCCATCCATTCGGGCCAAATATGTTCAACAAAAGGTGAAGAAGACAAAAAATTACACAACGTATGTTCAACAAAACAGAAATAACACTAAGGAGCAAAATCATAATTGGGGGTGGACGGGAGAGAGATGTCGAACAAATCGTGCTCAACCCCCTCAGCAACAACTCCTTCAGAATGGTCAGGTACCAAATGCTCGCCAGAAGGTACATTCTTCTCGCTCACGTGAGGTCCCTTTGCTCGGCTCCGCACTGATCGGTCCCCAGACTCGATCAAGATCTTGGCCAGCAACACTAGCGATATTCATATCTGAGCCATCTTCCTCATCCAGAATCGGATCATCAACTTTGATCCCTTCAGGAAGAACGGAGAAATCACACAGATCATTCAAATCTGACATTGGAAGGTTGCGATCCGGTGGGTTGTCGATCGTGCATCTTCTTGGCCGGATATAAGAGGGCAATTTGTTCGCTGTTGGATGATGGCGAATGCATCGGATAAAGATCGGGCAAGGCACAAATGTAGGAGAAATTGACATGGAATCAACATACTCATCATCGCGGCTTTGAATTTTCGAGACCCAAACGAGTGTTGGTCTCCTCAAAGAATGATGAGTTGTTGGCGAAAGATCCCTCTCATTTTCCATAGCCTCGACACCCGGCTTCTGAGTCTACGGCTCAACATTCATATCCTCCCGAGCTCTTCAGATAATCGACCACCTCCTCCCGAGAGTGAATCAATTCCTCCTTTATCCGGGCGAGCATCTTCCCGAGCCAGCGTGCATCTTCTTCCGAAATCGGGCGAAAGCATTTTCCCGAGCCTTGCATGGCATCCTCCCGAGCTTTGGTGAGCATCACCAGGCCTTAGAAGAAGAGTATCCCCGAGCCAACCTCGCTTCATCCCGAGTCCTGCTTAAACGCACCCACCTTTTCTTCGGTTCTGATCAAAGCCAAGTAGTTGGCATGGAGGTTGGCGGACTGAGAATAGGCTTTCTCAAGAACGACCATAGATTGGCCCTGAAGCACTAGACCCAGACTCAAATTTTCCAGGGGAGTGGGACCCGTAGTGGACTCTTCCAGATCGATAGTCCATGCTCGAACAGGAGTCTGGCAAGCTTTCTGGACATGCTCAGGAATGCCCGGAACCTTGTGAACAATCGGCGAGCAGAAGTAATTTTTCAGATTGGGCATCAAAGGAGCCAACCTGCTCAACCTACACATACACCCCCGAGCAAACAAAATGAAAAAACGAACAGAAGTAACCAAAGCAAAAGCAAGGCGAACAAAATGTACCTATTCACACGAGCCGGATCCCATCCCAAGAATGATTTACCCTCAGGGGACCGGAGCTCAGGATTCAACGGAGTCCATGATCGGGGTCCGGCAGGAGGTGGAGAAGATGTGCCAACCTCCATTTCAACAACTGCGAAATCGACCAACCACAGAGGCGGCGCTTAATCGCCTTCGACAAGTAGGGGTCCGAGTCACCCTAACGGGCATCGGTATTGCGTCGGAGCTCGTTTCGCTTTGGCCACGCTGTCCGAGTTTGTTCGCTGCCCTCGCCACCGATCTCCACCCTCGGTCTCTTCGGGCGACGGCTTGTTCACCGCCTTCTTGTTCGGCCGAACGAGTGCTCTTTGGCGCCGCTCCGATTCCCCTGTACGGACGCGGATCGGTTTGCCTCGCCGCCTCCCTTCGTCATTGCTCACGAGCCTCCCGTCACTGAATCCGAGCAAGCTCCGCGCCTTTTTCTCCGAGCCATCTCAAGATAGATCGATGTACTCACAAAGAATGGTCACAAATGGGAAAGCTATAAACAAAATAATTCAAGACACACAAAAAGGATAACAAATATAAAATGGCATAAAACTTATACAAATACAAGAGGCAATCCTTACCAAGAGGATTAATAAAGAATAAGATGATGAGGAGGCACGAACAAACCTCCTTTCTTTCTCTCGATCAATGCAGATTCGAGTTCTCACAGACGCTTCCGAAGCGAGACTCCAGATCAATTTGCCAAACGCCGCTAAAATAGCCGCCGCTTATCTCCTTGTCCGTCCGCAGCCTAGAATCCCTCAAATAAAAAGCGAGTTAAAATCGGTTCAAATCAAAGAACGAAAAGACACAAAATCACTTACTTTGTGACACCCCAAAGTCGATGGGGATGTCTAAACGAGCATTTGTTTCGCTTCCGAGGTCGGGTTTTTCCAATCGCCCCAAACGAACCAAAAACTTTTCCTTCCAATCACCGATTTTGTTCGCACGCCTTCAATAATTTTGCACTTGGCATTAGCTTGCATGAACAACCACCCGTGTTCACCCCTGACGGGTCAAGTGCACCAATCGAGCAAGCTCACCGCCGAGGATAATATCTTGCTTCATCTTGCCGAACAAAGTCGAAAACTCATGATCATATGCCACTGCTCGCTTGAGTCACGAATGGTGATGTTCCATTCCACGAGCAAACGGGTGATGGCTTGATGAAGGGAAAATCGAAGGCCGCCTTCCATTGTGTCTAAATTCTATAAATGACACAACCCTCGGGGGGTTGGTCGGCCCGCCATCATCGAACCTCGGTGCCCGTAAAAAGACATCTTTTGGGGTTTCAGAATCCAATACGACCAAGTGAGCCTTTATGTATCAATTATGCTCGCTATCCCGTCATTGGTACTCGCTCTCAACCCTAATCCTATGAGGTTGCTTTCGCCAATCGAAAAGTATAACGAGCATTATACTCGTTATCGTTGGACTATGAGGACACCAACAGTATATCAAGCTCGTAATTTTGCTCACCAACTACCCCTATGTTCGATTCGGTTATGTTTACAAAATACCAAAATTTCCCCACAACATTGTCATTCCTTACCTACATTAACATTATCAATGACCACTAGACCCAATTTGAATTTGGGGCAAAAATTACCACTTGAATCGTCCAAGAATCATTGCGACCAAGTCCCTATTCAATTCATTTAGGGCTTCGCTTTAATCGAGAAAGAAAGAACGGCAAACGGTTGTCGAATTTGCTAAACAATTCCTCGAACCCGAGACATTCGCCTCCCTACAAGATTTATTCCGCCATCGGGATTCTAACGACAGAGGGGAAGAAGATGAACTATGGTGGTCCGACTTTCAGAGGAACAATATAGTTTGAGCAAGAGGCCATAATCACAATTAGAGAAAGAATGCAACGGTTACCTGAGTAAAATTCTTCGCCGGAATGATGAAGCCCTCACCGGAAATTTTCGCATACGTAAAAGATTGAAAGACCGAGGTAAAAAAAAAGAAGGAAAAAAAAAAGAGTTTAAGGCGAGAAACAAGGTATATATAAATATTGATTCGATTTGAAAATCCAAAGACGTATCATCTTAAACGACATCGACTATGGCCCAAAAAGATTTTTTAATAGGGCCCCATGTTGAATACAAAGCGACCGGTGGGGGTATTGTTGTGTTCGATACAATAATTCAGATTAATCGAACACGAATGTAAATGACACGTGTAATATTTAAATAATCATGCCCAATGGACAAGTATTCGCCACTCGTCGTGAAAGAATGAATCGGATGAGCTAAAGTCAAGAAGGCCATAAGCAAATCCGAGGACTCGTAGCGGCCAAAATACTCGAGATATCCCGAAGACCTCGGATATCCCGAGGGTCGAAGATGTTCGCACCTCAAATATCCCGAGGGTCGGTGATGTTCGCAAATTTCAGATTTCCGGGCGGTCGAGTGCTCGACACTCGATATCCCAAGACCAACATCCCGAGGGCTCAAAGGTGCTCAAGAGACAATATTCCAAAGATAAAACCGACATGGTTAAAGAGGGCGAACAAAGCATCCAACCGAACAAAAGATTAATTTGGACGACCAAAAGAGTACCTTACAGACAAGCAAGTTCCAAGATCAATCTAGAAGACGAAGTTGGAAACGTGGCAATATCACCAGGATTCTTGCATGACCCGAAGTCTCCAGCTCATGCTTGTCAATCCAGCTCATGCTTATCGGAGTGCTATAAAAGGAAGAAAAAAGAAGAGAGAGGTTGAGAAAAAATTTCCGAGAAAGAGATATACCCACACTTGAAATTCCCTGGAGAGGCGAGGAACAGAAAAATTCGAGAGATTTTCCACTCACACAGAAACCCTAGCACTCATATGCAAGCTCTCCAAATTATCTTCATTTGATATCGATTCATCTTCACAAGGTGAATCAAATATTGTACGTGTGAAGCTCATAATACTACATCCTGGCTTGGTATGCTCCCAGAGTAGTCATTCCATGACGAACTGGGTCAACAAATTCATCTTATTTACAATTTATTTTACACGTGCATGTTTTGTTTGTGAGTCGTTTCCAAATTAGCCACATCATATTTCTCAAATAAAACGACTCGCGACAATATATATTCAGCCAGATGTTACAAAACATAAACTAAATTTAAAAGAAACATAAACTAAATTTTGTACAGTAATTTATTAGGGTTAATCACCAAAGGTGAAGGACCACAACATTCTCTACTTAATTAAATTAATATCACAAAAACACATGCTTAAAGGAAGTTCTATTGAATAACTATACCATATCATCAAATTAAAGAACACAAACATTAATAAATTAAGACCATTAGTCTTCAAGTTCATATACAAACACAGTGATAAAAATGTATTTAGATCACAAAATCAAATGACATTTCATCTAATGTTTAATTGTCTTTAATTAACGAAATCACGTAATTAATAAAACACTAAAATGGAATATGAGATTACAAACGATTTTTTCAGATGAAAATTAATGTTGATTATCAGTAGAACAAAACAGTAATACACAATCTTAATTTAATCCATGGATCATGTGACTAGAATTAATCCTAACTTGTTGAATACACACTCCTGCATGTTACAACAAAAGAGTAAGACAATATCCAATATTTGATACACATGTTATAATTGGCTTGGTATTTCCTTGGCGTATCAAAATCAGATTTCTCCACATTTCGAGGCTCACTCGGGTTTTTTCGAAGGAACGAAAGTTAGTTTACTATATTGGACTATGGATATGTGTTGTTTGGACAATTTGGAATAATAGGAATAAACAATTTTTCGAAGGCTTAAATTTTGAAATGGAGTTGATTATCGGCGAAATCTTCATCGTATGTAATGTCAATTATGTTGATTGGTTAGCAAATCCTAGGACAATACTTGAGCAATAGGAATTAGGAATTATGTACAACTTACATCTTTGTACAGGTATTTTATACCTTCTTCATTTTATAATGATTTTTTCCTTATAAAAAAAAATCATGGGAATAGGCCAAATCACTTATATATATTCAGATGCAAAAGATTACTGATAGCACAAAGGTTGTCACATATATACACACAAGGATAATCTGATCCAAATTATATTCCATATTCAAATTTCATATATATATATGTCACATGTATGAAATGACAATATTCACAAGGACTTGTCATGTGTATATGATATGAAATAAGATTTTGGACAGAAAAAACCAGCTGTATCCTAGATATTGTCAGGTTAAGCCCTAAATCATTAGGAAAAACAATAAAATGATAACACGGTATATGTGTGCACAATTAATAATATTCAATAGAAATAATTAATATTATTTAGTAAATATCACAAATACTAATTTACTGTGAAAAGAAGGAATATTGTTCACTGAAAGCAGCTAACTCTCTGCTCAAAGAACAACTAATATTGTTCAAAAAAAAAAATAACTAATAATGTTCAAAAAACAATACCAATTGCATCGTGCATCAGTGTATACAAGAATTTGCATAAAAGGAGAAACACTTGGCCAACTAATACTGTTAAGTGAAAACAAGAATACTATTCACTGAAAACAGCTAATAGTCATTAGTAAAGAAATTAATACTATTCAGTGAAACAACTAACACTTTAAAAAAAAAAACACACCAATTGCATCGTGCGCTGGTGTATACACAATTTTGCCTAAAAGAATGGGGAGATCAAGAAAACAATCATAAATCAGATACAAATAACAAATACAGTGTGTGTGTGTATATATATATATACAGTTTTATTTTTAATTCTAGGGTATGTACCTTGTGTGAGTATCAAATAAAGTATGTAAGGATGATAATCAAGAAAACAATTAGGGCTTGTTTTGGCGTGAGAAATGAATGCGTGAGGAATGAAGCCTGGTCCGAGATCATCCATTCATACATATATGCAGCTTGAATTTATTGGATCTTGGAACAGCCTCCATTCCAAACACCCCCCTTTCTTTTTCTTCATTAATTCTCACTCTCTCTGAATGTGTGGTCTCATAATGGGGCAATCAAAGGGTGTAATTAAAGGGTTCACAAATCTTGATAAACTAATTAATTAGTTGCAAACACCAAAGACATGTAATAGTGGGTGAGAGTTGAAGAAAAAAGGTGCATTTTTCAAACAAGAAAAAAAAAGAAAAGAAAAGAAAGAGAAATGGGTCCATATATATTGTAGAACATGATAGACAGGTCATTTTTGTGAGTTAAATAATGAAAAGGCTGCTTAAATTTGGAGTCTTAGTCTTGTCTTATTCTCCAACTTTATGGTCTCTTGCTGTTGTGCACTGAAAATAACGAGACCAACTCAGAAACGAATCTTCCTTCTTCCTTAACTTTATTTTATTTCACCACAAATTAATTAAAAGGACACTACCTCACATGAAATTAAATTGACACTCGGGAATCAAATTCTTAAATTAGTTAATTTTCACTCCAAACTTTGGACAAGTGCACCAATGCAACCTTAATGAGCTCACGTGAACACATATAGAAAAATCATGTAAAAAAATTGTGTGGGACCGTCTCACAGTAAGATAATTTATAAACACCTTTTAAAGGTATAAATTAATATCGCTTTTTTTAAAGTGTTAAAGTATTAATTTTCAAATTATGTTCGATTCATCTCATCGTAAAATGGTTTCATCCAAATTCAAGACATTCTCTAAATATATTAATTACATATTTTTTGTTGGGTAGTGCCCAAAATGGATATTTTCCAATAAAAATATAGAATTAGTGTTCCTCCAATTCAACATATGAAATGGTGCATACCTCACTAAAGAAGGTTGAGAAAGCGCTTGGTTCAAATTATAAAAGAAGAATCATTGGATGAATTACAGTGCAAAAAAAATTTTGCATGTTGGTAGTCTGCACTAATTTTGGAGTAGGTGGAGAAATATTTGATTGTTGATTAAAAAATTGTAGAATGACTAAACGTAAATGATTGTAACAGATGAAATGCATGGTTAATTAGGGTGACACAATGATTAACTTTTAATTTTAAGGTTTATTACATCAATTAAGTACAAGAATGTGAATTGAATTTGTATTTTGTAAGATAAAAACTCATATGAAACGGTCTCATGCATGAGATGGGTAAAATCAAACACAAATCACACTCACTTCTTTCAAAGTGTCAAAACGTCAATGCCCAATTTCTCGACCAGAAGAAAGAGTTCGAACTCAAAAATAAAATCAAATTACTATTCTTCTTTTTTTAAGGAATAAATCTACTATTCTTATTAGAATTAATTAGTTAATTAATATATATGTGAATTTGCTTGATTTCTCTTTTATGTTGGGTACGTAGTGATTTGTGATCATTAATTTGTGTATAATTGTTCATGTGTGTATTTCCATAACAAACTGATTTTCAAAGATAATATGGGGTTCCATTATTGTGGCCTGCACTCAATTAATCCATCAAAATAGTTAACTTTATTTCTAGTTTCCTCACCACTGGTCCTACAACATTTCTAATCCCACTTTTTTCTGATTTTTCTTGTTTCTACTTACATCACTCACTATTAATTTGATTAATTAGAAAGAGGAAAAGTAAAGTAATTGGTTCTCTTTTTAGTTGATTTTGTCGATTTCCAGGTGTTAGTATTACTTTTATGGCTCAAAAATTAAATGCAACTCAAATGTTTTAATATCTGAGGCTTGATTTTATGTACATACGTTGCACAGTAAAATTCAATATTTTAATAAAATAACGAAAGTGAAAAGAAGGTAAAAAAAAAAGAAAAAAAAAGTAGGTTGTGGATCTAGAATCTTTGCACGTACATATTTTTATCATGTTTGTGAGGACATGTTAGAAACTTCAGTACGTATATGCTTTCAAAATATGCAACTTGGTTCGAGAATTATGAGATACAGAATATTTCTAATGCTATAGGATTCAGAAACACATTTACACAAATATGGTATCCCTTCACTTTATTCCTTGTCACGCGCATCACAAATCCTAAATTCCCCTGTCAAAAAATTTAAAAAAAAATCCTAAATTCCCTCGTTTAATCTTTTTATGTACAAACTTTTTCCTTTTTCTTTTTCTTTTCCTTTTCCTTTTCCTCACATCAAGTGTAATAAATAAACTCTATTCATAATTTAAAATTATTTTTTAAAAACTAAAGCATGAGATTGGAAAAAATTACTCTGAAGATGGATGCAAAATTGGTGGTGGATGCGATTAACACCCCAATCATCCACAATTCAGTATTCGGCGATATTGTTGCGACGTTGCAAGAGAGAAGTTTGTGTTTACCCTCGTTGTGAGGTAAGTTGAGTATATCGTAAAGCCAATATAAATGGCTTGCCATTTAACGAGATCAACTAGGAGTTATTCTAGTTCTCATTGTTGGGTTGAATCTTCATTATTTGTGGACGTCTGTCGATCATGCCCTTATATATCCGTGCTAGTTTTTTGAAGCAGGTCTTTGTTTCAAACAAAAAAAGCTAAAGTTGTGAAAAAACAATTTTAAAAATAAGTGTTTTCATCCTCTCCACTTGTGTTTGCTAACACCCCTAAATAGTATCGCAAAAACTTATATAAAATCATTCCATAAATTTTATTTCGTGTGATTAAAAAAAAAGTAGGTCAAGTCTCATATGCACCAGTTGCACAGTGCTCTTTATTGTGTATTTTAGAATCATACAACTTGTTACACTGAAATGTGCAACTATTAATATGGAAAATAAGTTGCACGATTCAGCGTAACCAATTTGCATATTTCAGTACAATAAATTACATAGTTCTAAAATAATCCATGAAGTGCACGGTGAACCTAATAACATGACCCACTCTTAAAATTAAAAGTAATATTGTAACATATTGGACTAATTATAACATTTTCATGCAAACATGATTTCAAATTTATAAATATTTCCCACACCAAACAAAGCAATACTACAAAATCAATATAATTTCATAATACAGTAAAACCTAGTTAAATTAATACTCGATAAATTAATAATCTCGCTAAAACTAATAATTTATCCGATCCCAAGTTGGGACCAGTACAAATTTGGGACCCAATCAATAAAATTATAAGATAATAATTTTTTTGAGATCCCAGTGTATATATATTGGTCCCGGCGAAACTATAAATTAATAATTATTAAAAATAATCCATATACATATATATGATGCACTTGAATATTCTTAAGACAACTTAGTAAAATAAGAATCTACTGTAACTTGTTTTTTCTTGAACTTCAAATCTATGTTGATCTCATCTTTAAATCTCCTTACTGCACCCAATAGTTGTGGCGTTGTCTTCTCGTACTGCAACAAAGAGTTATGAAGAGTTGTTGATGCTTGCAATGCTTCTTTTAGAGTGACCGGTTCCAAAGCTATTGAATCATCCTCTGTTTCATCATCTTCCGGATTATAAATGACATCGGCCACTATCTCATTATGAATTTTCATCAATAACTATGCATGTATACTTAAAGTTATTCAAATAATTTGAAATTTTGAAGGTCAATTGTGCATATACGTTAAAACCTCTTTAAATTAATAAATTATTAATTTATCGATATAATAATATCTCTATAAATTAATAAAATCCTCATGTCCCAAAGTTATTAATTTATTGAGGTTTTACTGTATATCATAGAACTAAGACTAATCTAACTCATGTTTCCAACCATACGTACTCTAAATATCAATCTTTTTTTATGCGTCACGGGATATCTCATACAAGCCTTAGTCTTCAACATGATTTTTGTCTTTAAATATTATAATAGCAAATAACAAGACAATTGTATAAAAAATATACATCAAACATTACACTCTCACACAATATTTTCTATATTTATCTCATCCAAATCAAAACAATTTAATACCAGGGTTCACAGGTCACTATAATGTACCCCTACTCTCCATTTTATTTTATTTTTTAATTTTTTTACTCTTCATTTTATTTGTTACAACTAACAAGCCTGCTGTAAAAAAGCATGGGTTCAATTAAATGCACAGTAATACAAGTTCATTGATACAGTAATTCCCATACACATGTTACAGAGGCACTGGGTCTCCACACAAAATTGAACAAATATAAACAATGAAATGAACTCCACAGTTACAGTGTAAAAATAAAGCTCGCTTAAATCTGCAAACGAAGAATCGACTACTTTTTTTTTAATAACAAATATTATGCGGATGAATCTCCCAACTGAACATATCAATAATAATTCATTCGAAACCAAAGCCACCACAAGAAGAGTAAGCATTCTGCCACAACTCCGCCTGCCTGGTTTAGGCTGCAATAGGTGGGTCCTGCATATACACGCAACGTAAATGACAGCAAAGCGTGATATTAGCAAACCAGAGTGCTTTAAGATTCATCAAAACTGGAAACATTAAGGAAAAAAATTACTGAGCATGTAGGTACCCCAACAGAGTTCAAGGTTATACAAAAAGGTGGGGGTTATCAATTTGTGTTTTCGTACCGTGTTCCATGTTGACACAACATGACAAGAATCTGTGTTAATACGACACTAACACCAAAAATTTCGTGTCGACACGACATGATAAGAAAAAACCTAAATTTAAAAATAGAATTTATAATACTCTTTTCGTACCACCGCTAATATAGGCTTCCTTTCTACTATTGTGTGTCCCAATTATAGACTTGTTTTCTTATTGTAAGCATCAAATATTCTTCCATTGACCAAAATGTCTATTTAACACACTTTAATTAAAAAAAAATCAATAAACATTTAATTGTCATCTTGTGTAAGGGTGAAATAGGAAGACTGTGGGAAAACTTATCATTCCAATAACATTTAATACGTGTTCTTAACCTATGTGCAAAATTTGACCAAGCCTATCTCAGATTCTCAGTGGTATGGAGGGAGAATATTACACGTTAATACACGATAAGAAAAATACAAAATCCCCCATAAAATCACAAACACGATAGGCCTAGGAGTATCATATATATGATGAGAAGTCGTAGACCCATATATACAATCAAAACTTTTTCCCCAGTTTAACGGGTTAACAAAAACACGACAAAAACACGATAAGCCTATTTCCATATCATTTTTGTGTTGTGCTATCGAGTCGTATCCGGAATTTCCACACTAGAATTAGGGTTGGACACCCGATCCGGTTCTATTAAAAAAGAATATACTTATGATACCCTCCCACCCTTATGTAGAATAACAAGCATGTGAGTGGTGTTGACTACAGATGCAGGTGGAGACGTAACAAAATATTGAAAGAAATAAATCAACTGAGGGTCTTATAGAATCCCCCCAGCTATGTACTCAAGGTTATTCCAATCCTAGCAATTAATCAATTTTAAAGTGGGATAGACACACACCTTGGCTGACAAATTTGAGAGTGCTGAACTCCATTTTTCTCTAGTTTTTGTACCAGCTACCTGCCCCACTTTCGCCACTTTGTTGAAAGCACCGTTCAGCCAAGTTGTTCCAGCTGTCACATACCTGAGATAGATGTACGTTTAGCCAATGCATTTTCATTTTAAGGAAGAAAACAATTAAATGATTTCTAATACATCACCATTAAGAGGGTTTGTCCAAAAATGTCGGAAAATAAAACTAAGGTGACGTTTGTTTTGGATTTTAAAACCAGGTTTCTTATTTAGAAATTTATCTGGTACTACTTCGGAAATTTTGAAAACCAGTTTAAAAAAACCACCTCTACAATACCTATAAACCTACCATCACACATTCCAATACAATCAATTTTCTTTCCTTACACTTTAATATATTTAAATCATATCATTCAATCATTTCAGTCATACTCAACTATAATATAATAATACACAACTTCACTCACTCTTACACATTGATTGACATAAAGTTAAATCCCACCCTACACAAAAACCCAAAACAAACACACACTTAACTATATATCAGGATTTCAAAATCCCCTAATTTTCAAAAATTGGTTTTTAAAAGTCACTTCAAACCCAAAACAAACATCATCTAAGAGTCTACAAACATCTAATGATTGCAATTTCCCACCCACCGATCCACCCCCCATGTTTTAATAAATTGGACTTCATTGCAAAAGCATGGGTCTTCCATGCACCTTACCATACCATGAACAAGAACTCAAGTGAGCTCAATAGAGCAAGTGTAATAATAAGTTAATAACACTTAAATAAAGGGCAAACGTAAAGACTTAAAACCACAGAGGAGTTACATATCAGCACATGGTTCCTTGTATGCTCATTTGATACAAATATTTTTCAAGCGCCATAACTTTTTTTTAACTTCTCGGGCAGAAAGCACACAAATAGAGAGAGTGAGAGATTGCTGATTAAATATTACAGACCTGCTAGATTTGACAGCTGATCCAAAATAGCTGACATGGTTTTATCAGATACTTGAAATTTTTGATCCACAGATTTCACTTTCTCATTTACTGCTGAAATTCCAACAGTAAATTTTTCTGTTAACCCAACTCTCCGGTCAAAGGAAATAACTCTTTCAGATGCAGTGGCAGTCAATCTATGCTTTTCATCAAAAGCTTTGGCCTTGCTTACAGCATCTTGACCAATAGCTGAGCCTTTTGCAATCATAGTCGACACAACATCTTGGGCCTTACTAACATACACTCTTCCATTATTTGGACTCATCTTTCCTTGCTAGAAAACAAAATGGGGAGTATATCAATTTTAAAATAATAATCAGATTCTATATCAAACAGAACAAACTGGAATAGAGATTGAAAGTTATATACAACTTTCATCATCCATATAATACATATTTTTATGTATTTTTATTAATTTGTTCTAGTTTTCTTGTATTATTTTCGTCTCATGCTATACTCATACAACATCTCCAAGCGACTATAAAACTAGCCCGCAATTTGGTTTTTTCACTCATAAATATTACAAATTGCTATTTACAATTCTGTTTATTCATGGGAAACATGTCAATAATTTTTTACCTCAGCAACAGGAGATGTACTCATCTGAGGTATGCTTTCAGTATTGTCAACAATCTGTACATCCTGAATGCATAAGACACGTGATCAATTTAATGCTATTCTGGAAAAGACATTGTCAAAGTTGTATGTGCAGCATTACCCGAATTTCAGGTTGTGGTACATAATTTTCTGAAGGTGCTATGCTGACAACCTGGTCCACTATAGTTGCACCCTGAAAGAGACAGCAGATTTTTTTATTATTGAGAATAATTATATACTAGCATACTGTCTATAGTGTTCCACAACAATTCATTATAAAACAAGTAGCACTGTCATATAAGTGACAAATTTATCATGGTATATGGCTGCAAACAAAACCATGGTCACTAAAAGTTTAAAAGGATGACTCCAAGACAGTGAGTCAAAGTTACAATAACTAAAGGCCAAGAAAACACACCAAAGATGTATCACATGGGATAAGTTAAGAAAAGTTCAGATTCATGAACGGTAAATTTCAAACTTCATCCAAAAAATCAACTTATTGTCTTCATCTTACACATTTATACAATATTTAAGTAAGAAAAAGGTCATGGATACCCCAAATGTTTGGTGCAATGGTCAAATTTCTTCTAATAAACATAACACACAAATTTGCCCTAATCCATTACTTTACCTCCATTCAGATGAGGAGAGCATAAAAAATCATACTGAAGCCAATACTAGACTTTTGTTCAGAGAATACAGCATATTAGGTACACAACTCCATCAACAAAACACTGAAGTCAAAGGATTCAAGCACTGCTATTTCAAACCCTGCTTTTCAATTTGTTTATTTTCATTCAGTTCCCACTGTAGTGAACTACAGCCAACAAAACTTGGCAACTGCAAAATTCCAACGTATAGTATTCATGGTAAAAAACAAAAAAATGTTCATATTTGATAATGACAACTAATATACAGCAAAACCAAATTATCATGCCAGCTTTTGTCAATTACTTAGTAAAGAAGGCCGTATTTATTATTATAATTGAAACTAAATTACAAGAAATATTTTGCAAGTAAAGAGGGGGAGAAAACAAAAAACTTAACAAACATCAAATATCAAGAGTTATGTTTAATTATAGTAAAATCACTAAACAAACCTAAACAATTAGAGATGAAAATCACAACGAAAACAAAAGCGAAATTGAGGAGATTACCGATAACAACAAGGCGATTTCAAGCGCCCTCGGATCTTTGAAAGTAACAAACGCCGTCTTCGGCTGCCCTGGCTCTCTGCAACCACCTCAAAGTTAACAAAAATCGAAAAATATCAAATTCACTGGTACTTTTCAGCTTAGTTGATACACCAAAACCAAAAACAATAAAAGAATCTCACCTGCGGATCTCAATATGCTCAATTTCACCCGAAAAAGAAAAGAACTCATGAATTTCCCTCTCGGAGACTAGATCTGATACTTGCTTTACTTGTACCGTTCTTATCTCCTTCAAAAAGTTAAGTATCAATAAAAAATCAAATGAACTGTGAAGTAAAATTTTCAATTCATAATTTAACTTACTGGCATTGTCAATTAAACTTTCCAGATCTCCTTCGAGTCTTCTAGAGAATCGCTTAATAGAAACACGTACGCACACAATACGTATACGTGCGTCAACTGTGTGGATTTTGTGTGCAAATCTTCATGCAAATTCGGAGAAGAATCCGAGGAGGGAGAGAGAGGACTGCGAAAGTTAAGAAGATTGTTTAGGTTTGAATTCAAAGACTTTTTTGTTTTATACCTCATCTGGGTTTTACATAACTGATTGATAATTTATTGCTGGAAAAATGCACAAACGTCCTTTATTTTCCCGACGTTAATCACTTCCGTGTACATCCTTATTTGTGGAGTAACATCAATCACTATTTTAATCATTATTATTTCTTAGTAAAATAAGTAGTATTCCGTCTCATTGCCCTAATTTTTTGGCATGTAATTTTTTAAAAAAATATATAATAAATGGGGTGTTGAAAAATAATTTTATAAAAATTAATTTTATATGCATTTAGGTGCATTGTGCATTCATAGTGTATTTTAAAAATATACAATTTATTATAATGAAAGATGCAATTTTTTTATTTTGAATCGTCCAATAATTGTAAGGTTCAGTGGAAATAAGTTGCGTCTTTCAGTATAACAAGTTATATGTTTCTAAAATATACTATGAGTACACGATAGACCTGAATACACATAAGACCCACTTTTATGTATAAAGTAAATAAATTGGTTTGATGAGTGTAAAGCAATGACATTTTATTTTTAAATATATTGATATTTTGAAAGTGAAGTTTAATGTGAAATTCACTTTTTTTAAATATATAAATTATTGTGGGATGTCCTAATAAAAATGAATATGTTATGTGACGGAGAGAATATTACTCCCTCCGTCCCAATCATAATGATATTTTTACTGTTTATAAGGATTTAGTGGAATAGTGATAAAGTGATAGAGTGGTGGGGTATGAAGAATTGTTTATTAGTATTTTATATGATAAAGTGATAAAGTGATGAGTAATTAGGGGTAGAAAGTGTTGTTTATTAATATTTTATGTGATAAAATGATAAAGTAATAAAGTGTATAAGTAACTTTACTATTATGATTGAGACGAAAATATGGGGTACTTTACTATTATGATTGGGACGGAGGGAGTATTATTTAATGAAATAATTAATGCAAGCTGATTAATATTATAACATAAGTCAATAAGTCATGGATAAAGTTGAACAGTGAAAATCACCCAAAAATTAGCCAAGTTAAGAAAATTGCAGGCAAATAGGGGAAACGAGATCATTAGACCATCTCCAGCAGTTGGTGTTGTTTTGGAGGTAATTCAGCACTACTTTATTACACAGTCAACATTATATCTCTAGCAGTTTGTACTACTTTTTGCATTAAAATAAAATATTCCATAAAGATTCTTTATTAAATATTTTTTTATTATTATTATGCTATAATTATTTATAATTATAATATACTTTTACATTAATTTTAATATAAATTATAAAGCAATAATTTGTTTATATTTAAAGTTTTGACTAAATTTTTTTATTGTAATGTTTGTATCATTTTAATATGCAATTCTACGTTATCTTTCGATTAAAGTATATTATTTTAATTTATTATACATTATTTTTTTAATTACTTTATAATTTAAAATTACATGCTAATTTATTTTTTACTAATTGTGATGAAAAAATAGGTGAAATTTATAATATTAAATAAAAAAATTGAATTACTAATGTTGCATGATATTACATAACTAAAAAGAATGCACTACCTGTTGGGGTTATACGTGAAAGTATGATTTTACTTTGTATAACCTATGTATTAAACATTTATTTACTGAAATAAATTATTTATCACTATTGCTTTAAATATGATTGAATGTTATATATATTTATTGCAAATCGTTCATAGAATAGCATGTGTTACATTGTAGTTAACATGGTGATACCAGATCACAGAAGATCACGTTAACAACCCCTTGTAAACGAGTGCGTATTTCACAACTTAGATAGATCTGAACAATCTATTGGTAGAAGTTGATGTGTAAGGCTCAGATTGACTTGTCTTGACCGAGAGATTACACTAGTGCATTTGATGCACTGGAGCGGGCCTACAGGGAGGATAAAATCATTCGCACTAACTTATGGGATGAAAAGTTAGACTTCAGTGGTTGTTGATTTCTTAATCTCTGTCACTTAATAAGAACTGTGTGCGATTAGTAATTATTGCTTTGACTTATAATGGGAAGATAATTAATGCGACTTCGATGCCCTATATCTTGGGTAATAATATTAATTACATGACAGTTGCTAAATTAATACAGAAAAGTTCTCCTTCGACAATGTTCCAATTCAAAATAGAGGAAAGACAATTGAATCATTCGCAACCTGGATAGGTGAGGGGCTTTGAGCAATACCCCTGGAAGAAAGAAAATCAAAACAAAAGATCAAATTGAATTTATTTTGGATTACTGTTGTTGTAAATCCCATTAAAAAAGAACAAACACAGAGGAGTATTGTTTTGTGAATTTTAATTCAAAGTAATTAACTTTTGTAATTTGATTAAATTCATGTGTATGAATTTTTGTGACTCGATTTAATTCACGAATATTCCTCGTATTCCAATTTCAAAGTATCTTAAGGTTTATATTTTTTTTTTCTGGTGTTGAAAAAGAAATGAAGAGCATGAGATTTTGATGTGAATGTTAAGTCGAGGAAGTGTATTTAGTAAATTTATGTTTATTTTTTAATTATAAAAATAATATATTAATATTTTTCATTAAAAAAATTGTTAAAAACAAAGTGGGTGAACTAAGTAATAAAAAAAAGTGGGTGAACTAAACAATTTCGTGGGTGTAAGTAGTCGCGCTCATATGTAATTTATCCTTTTAAATAAAACATTAATAATCATTTACTTGTTTATGTCATTTTAATCTTTATAAATCTTATTTCTAGTTTTTTTTTTTTTAAATAATTTTTTTTCAATTTGTTCCATTTTTTTTTCCAAACATTTTAATATTAAAAAATCCTCATTATTTTTGTTGCAATTCACTCTCAAGTCTAATAGTTACAAATTTCTTCTCACTTTCCTTTTTTTTTTATCGGACAAAGTTAATTTGTTAGTTGTTATCAGTTAGTACACCAAACACTCAAACACTCAACGAATTCACCAATCCACCTTATAACTCTCATAACTCAAATTCGTTCTCAAAGAGAATCGAACCCGAGTCTTTCATTCAATTGAGGAGCCCAGTGGCCAGATGACCTAAGTCACTTCCTTATTTGTTTTGTCCACCAGATATATTCGCATATCTTTTATAAAAATATACATTTTATCTTTATCCTTCAACCATCACTTAATTATTTCAATTGTCATTATACTTTAATCACAAACAATCACTTTATTTATAAATTGACCACCTATAATATCCTTAGTTTATCTACTTTATTTACATTTTTCTTAAATTTTATGCCAAAAAAGATGGGAATAAATTTCGTGAACGGAGGGAGTGCTATTTATGTAGAATTTGCATTACTATTCAATATTAATCTCACACTATTCATTTCTTTTTTATTGATATAAAAAAGTATATTACGTCCTAATCCCATAATAGCATGAATAAATTACCAATGGTTTTTCCTGTATTCAGCTTCCCGAAAATGATATAGAACCCACCGGTGGGCATAAATTTGATGCCCACCACTTATGTGGCAATGCCACATCATTATCTAAAATATTATCGGATCTTTTAGTCCTTAATTATTTCTCTAATTCCTGCAAAAAAAAATTCCTATTTTGAAATCACAAATTCAAGATCTACTAAGTATCAAGATTTACTCCCTATAAATAGGAAAGAATATTTTATTGATATAAATGTTTTACAAATTTCGTGAATAATAGTATAATGAATCATATAATTTTCTTAATGTAAAATTATAAGTAAATATTAATAATATTATGCAAAAAAAAAAAAATTATGTGAATTGAATATCACGTAAAGAAAAATTATTTTTTATTAAATATATTGGTTGATTTGTATTTCTTAAAACACAAATTCTTATGTGCACCATTTGCACCAATTTTGATTTGGTGCAATTGGATTTCAATTAAGTTTTTTTTTTTTTTTTAAATTTAACACTTCACTAGTTCGGGTTTTTTTTGGGACCAGACCTGAACCCGGCCCAAGTGGTTCATGATTCACCCGGCTCGCATATGTTATGATTTAGGGTTCAAGATTTAGTGTTTAGGGTGTAAATGGTTCATCCAAATTAAAATTATTTGACCAAAATAGTTTAATAAAATTTAATATGCATCATGATAATTTCATTACCAAAAAAAAAAAAAAAAACCTTTATAATGTTGTGATATCTAAGAAAATTTTGTATTTATTCATTTGTTTATTAAAAATTCGAAGAATTTTTTATTTACGTGATGCATAATTCATCGAATTTATTTTGCCTAATAAAGTTATTGATACCGGTAATTTCAAATTTGAATTTTTTATTTGCATAGTTACAATATTATTCAACAATCGTGTAAAAAAAGCATTAAAATATATTTTCCTAATTATGTGGAGCTTAAATTGTAAAAGAGAATCTAGTATTTGTTATTTAAATAATAGAAATATATGATAGAGATAAATAAGGATTGAAACATCTCATTACATTATAAATGCTTATGTGGCATTGACACATAATCCGTGGGCATTAAATTTATGCCCACTGATGGACTCTATATCATTCCCGTTCAACTTCCATACATATTCTTGAATCATCTATACATAGTACACTCGCACATTTTTTTTTTCCCATTTTAGTGCTCTTACGGACAGCCATGACTAGATTCACACTTTACATTCCTTCCCTTTTAAAAAATAAATAAATCAGAAATCATACTTTGGAATAAAAGCTAGTTTACAATCCTTCATATTGTCCACACTATGATTGTCCAGATTGTTGCCTCGTACCTTGACCTTTATTCATTTTCTCAATAATATTCACCCCAATTCTCCACACTATTCACTTGATATTTTTATAATAATAACTTTATTAAGAGTTGGTATGCTATGAAACTTGTTCACCGTAAAACTGATTTATTTTTACACTTCAGTTATCACAATTTCACTCTTTAGTAATATAGACCACACTCTTTAGTTATCACGACCACACTCGTTGCTGTAATATATATCACACCCTTTATTTTTATGAGTAATACTCTTTATAGTAAAAAGTCACACTCTTGAGTTATACAAGCCACACTCTTTAGTAATATAAGTCACACTCCTAAAACCCGTTTCATTTTGAAACTTGTTCACCCTATACTTTGCCCTTTATTAATATTTCTAACACAATAAGATAAGAATACATTATATTAATACGAATAATATGTTAAAATACCAAGTCACTAAGATAATCACAATATTTTTATCATACATGCAGAATAAATATTAAAGGCAAAGTATACTGTGAACAAGTTTTACGGTGAAACTGGTTAAGGAGTGTGACTTATATTATTAAAGTGTGTGACTTTTTATTGTAAAGTGTGTGACTTTTTACTATAATGAGTATTACTCATAAAAGTGAAGGGTGTGACTTATATTATAGCAAAGAGTGTCGTAGTGATAACTGAGGTGTGTGACTTATATTACTAAAGTGTGTGACTTATATTACTAAAGTGTATGTCTGTAAAAAAATTAATTTACGGTGAACAAGTTTCACAGCATACCAACTCAATATTTAAATATTAATATGATTTTTTTCTTGAGAGCTGAAATATTAATATGATTAAAATATTTTTAATATAAGTATTAAATATTAGGCAAATTCTCATGTACACTATTTGCACCAATTTTGGTTTGGTGCAATTTGATTTCAATTATGTTTTTGGTTCGGCCCGAACCCGGACTGACCAGAGTGGTTCATGGTTCACCCGGCCCTAATCGGTCATGATTTGAGGTTCATTATTTAGTGTTTAGGGTGTAGATGATTCATCCAAAATTGAAATTAAATTCAATTGTATCAATTGTATCTTGTGCAATTGGTGCACACAAGTGTCACTCTAAATATTATGTATAATTGCTTTCTAAAAAAAATTATGAATTATTATTTTAAGAATAATACTCATGTGAATTAGATATATACATAAACTCTATTACCAATATATATAAAAAACTATAATAATTTTTACACTGCTAGTGATATTAAAAAAAATTGAGTTTACATGAACTCGTTTACACAAGCTTTGGTATTATTATTATTATTTTAATATCTCTGCTACGAATCGCAATTCTCAAAGCAAAACGGTTCCTATCCTGTTGCAAGAGGGTCTTGAGAAAATGTAAGCAAAAACCCATTCCTCAAAATTCGAATCAATCCAACCAGAAGAGTTGCAGGAATAATTGCGAATGGAATTATCTCTTCAATTTAGCTGTTTGCGTTTATACTCTTGTTCTTCTTCTTCACTCAATCATCCCTGTGAGAACCCCTCTATCAATTCTCGCTCTCCGAATATTTTGTGTATGTATGTATGCGTGTGAGCGTGTGTGAAAATTGGTGCGTAAAGCTTATGCTCATTCGTAGATAATTTCTGGGCTTGTAAACTTAGCTTCTAGTTATTTCTGATTTGCAGGCAAAAGGGGTCAAAGGGTTTTCGCTGGGCCTTCTACTCGACCGGTAAATAATCTTCGTACTCGCTTTATATTTTTTTAATATTTATTTGTGCGATAGTGTTCTTGTTGTTTTCATTTCTGTTACTATTCATTCCCCTGGATAAGATTTGAAAAGATATATATGAGTTTTTGATACTGAAGTTTGGGTATTCCGAACTCTGATTTGTTCTGTTTTGCCAGTTGATTTGCTGATCACATTTTTATATATGTTGGATTATTCAAGTGTGATTGCAGAAAGAAGAGGAACTTGAGTTTATTTGATGTATATAATGGGACAAAATGCAAAGAAGTGTAATGCTAGAGATCAAATAGGTGGTTCTTTCAAGTTCATTAGAGTTAGTGCGAATCATTATTCAATAACTTGCATTAGCATAATTGATGAAGGATGCCTAGGCCAACGCTTGGGGGATCAAGATTTCGGCATTTCCAGTTATGTGATGTATCGAACCCGTCACTGTTTTGAATTTGCACTTGACCTGTGGTTGAGTTAACATTTATTCATGCAAATACAATTGTGAAGCTTAAGGAAGTTTGTAAAGTAGTTATTGTTATCAAATTTGATTAATTCAAGCTGCCCTTCAAAATGTGGCTAACACTACACTCAACAGGCTTTATATTTGGTGTTGGTTTGGCCCCTTTCTCATGCTTCCCAATGTTTAGAGTTTAGTTTTGTTTATTGCCAAACATATTTACTTTGATGGTAAATCTTACATCAAATCTGAGCTAATGTTAGCTTGTCTATTGAAGACATGTAAAGAGTGTTAATATAAGTATATAAATGAGATTTTGGCCTGGTTTATCAGGTGTAGAGGACATCATAGAGTCATAGTTGCTGCGTATTTGAATGTTCTTGTGCCATCCATCATTCAGTGACAGTTCTGATTCTGAATATTGATTTGAGCAGTTGGCTTCCCCTCATGGATTTCACATTGGCTGTGTTGCTCGTAAACAAACAATTCAAAGATATTCAGAGAAATGTAAGTTAATTTCTCTAAAGTGTTACATGAACTTTAAAGGAAAATACTTCTATGCACCAATTGCACTGTGCAACTCAAGTGTACTAAAAGGTATTAGTTGTTTTCATTGAGCAGTATCAGTTGTGCACCAGTGCAAATGGTGCACCCAAGTGTTACTCAACTTTAAAAAGTTTTGTCTAATCTTCCTTTTCAATTTGCTTATAGCATGACTATACAGTATGCACGCCTCTTCTGAATTACAATTCCATGATATGAAATGATTTCTCAACAAATATCACTTCAAAGTGTAGAAACTTAATATTTGAAGGATTGCACCAAGTTGTTCGATCTTCAGAAGAGACTTTGTTTTTCCCTTTTACATTTCATTCATTTCTCTTTTATTCCTTTATTTTTTCTTGAAGTTGGATGATGCTGCTCAAGAAACCAATTAGAACATTTATTTGTTACCCCTACTTAACCCCATCCCACGCAATAATGTTCTGCAGTTTCATGTTGATAAGTACTCCTAATATTCATGTTCTGCAGTATTCATGTTGAAACCAATAATGTTCTGGAGTAATTCTTTTTATGAGATTCAAATGTTCATTTATCACTACTTGCTCAAGAATTCATGTTTTATAATATCATTATGATCATTTAGAGCTCTCAATTATTCAACTAATAATCTAATTGGTGTCTTATTCGGAATCATTTGAATTTTGTTATACAAGTATCTGGTAGACCATACGGATTGAATATTCACAAATTTGGTGCATTGAATTATGTCTTCTAAAGTTTCCAGACATGGATCACATATTTGGTATTTTCTGACGCCATTTTACAAGGAACATGCATTTATCCTACCATCCGTTTTTCTTGTTAATGCTGTACTTGGTTCTTTTTCTTCTTTTCCGGTTGAAAATGAGAATAAGAAATTTGAATTGAAATAAAGATGGAGGCATGCAATGTTAAGTTAGTTGAATTGATGTTAACTGGTTGTATGTTACAATCAGAAACTAAGTTAAGTTGGGATAAATTCCTACTATCTGATATTCCTTACTTTTTAATTGCTTTGTTATATTTTGGTTCCTCTAGATGAAATTACTCGTAAATCAATATCCGGTTCAGAAGGACATAATTACCCTGCTCAGAGGTCTCTATACCATGAGGAGGAGCTCTGTAGTTCGTATAATGGATGTGGCTGTCGTGGAAGGAGAAAAATTTCAAGAGGTCTAGTTGTTAGGTCTGAACTTACGGGTACTGGATCTACTGGTGCTTCATATCCATTATCAGGTATGCTTCTAGTCCGACTCCTGGCCTTCTGTTTTATTTCTAACCATAATAGTCTCATTACTTTTTTTTTTTTTTTCTAATTTTCATTGCAGGGATTTGGTTGAGTCCAAAGGTCAGAGGAATTTGCTTTTATGTTGTAACAGCTATTGCTGCTGTTATTTTGTTTGTGCCAATGGTTCTACAGCATCCATTTGTGCTCATATTTGATCAATATCGAAGAAGAGCCCATTATCTAGTTGCTAAAGCATGGGCTTCTCTCACAGTTGCTCCTTTTGTCAAGATTGAGTATGAGGGATTGGAGAATCTACCCCGAATTGATACCCCTGCCATGTATGTGGCCAACCACCAAAGTTTTTTAGACATATATACCCTTCTGACTCTTGGAAGAAGCTTTAAATTCATTAGTAAGACTTCGGTTTTTCTTTATCCGATTATCGGGTGGGCCATGTTTCTGCTGGGTGTCATTCCTTTAAAGCGCACAGACAGCAGAAGTCAATTCGTATGTGATTCTTCTTACATTTCATATTAGCGCATTGCTAAAGGATTTGTATTCATCATAATAAGAATTTAGGTGTATTAACTTGTCGCCTAATTGGATGTAGGAATGCCTTAAGCGATGTATAGCACTGGTCCAGAAGGGGGCTTCAATATTTTTCTTCCCAGAGGGCACTCGGAGTAGAGATGGAAAATTGGGTACTTTTAAGGTATGGTTTAATCTTCATCTTAGATAGTATCTATGGCTGTTCAAATTAAATGTTCCATTTATCTTGAATCTTGATTAACTGTGTTTAATATCCCTGGTGATGAAATATTTGCATTTTGTAAATGCCTTTTTTCTTTCTGAAGTAACGCAGAAATGTTAATGAATCATTAATTACGAGCCTTTGGAAAGTCTTAATTTTCTGTGTATTGGTGAGATGCAGTAAAAATTTTCCCAAAAACTTCTATGGGCCCAGGTTCACCTGAACTCTATTCTTCAAAGTATTACTATTTAGCATACGAAGTGTCAACATTTTCTAAAGAGTGACACTTTGCATACTAAACAGTGATACTTAAAAAAAAGAGTTCACGTGAACCTGGGTTCACATGAGACCTACTCTTAAACTTTATCCAATATGCTAGATAAATTACGGAATTCTTTTCCTTTTTCATAGAGATGCATCTCAACTATAAATATAGCAAAGAAAGATATTGTATCAGTTAACTTTGCCTATGCATGCTTTTCTGTAATCCATTTTTAGTATCACTCTTTTCATGATACATTTTTCTTTCTTTGTAGAAAGGTGCATTCAGTGTTGCTGCAAAGACTGGAGTGCCTGTTGTTCCAATAACTCTAATAGGAGCAGGTAAAATCATGCCTCCTGGAATGGAAGGAAGGTTAAATCCAGGATCGGTGAAAGTTGTCGTTCATCCATCAATCATAGGAAATAATGCAGATGAACTGTGTAAAGAGGCTAGAAATGTTATTGGTCAAGAACTTGCAAGTAGGGTCTAGGTGATCAAGAGCATCCAATTTTCGTGTTACATTTTTGAATAGCAAATGAGATGTATCAGTGCACGAGAGGTATTTGCTCATCCCTGTGTTTTTGCTGATATCATCCTGAAGCAGCAACTCAACAATAAGTTCAATTCGTTCGAGTATTCTCCTTTTTTTGGTCACGTTTAATCTGAATTGGACATAGATCATTACTGAGCTATCTCATATCTTCTTAACCTGTAAAACTTTTTGGACCAATGTTGTAATGAAATTGAGGCTACAGGTTGGTGGTGCTGATATTGTACAAGGTGTCATTTGACATGATTATCCCTTTGATTGGAGGTGTATTTTGATAACAAATTGTTTTGTCTGAAACTCTGAATACACCTTGGGAAAATTACAGGTTGAGTGGGGTTTTTACTTAGTAGATCATTTGAGTTGCAAATATGCTTTGAAATATATGCTCCATTTCTTAGTACTTTGGTTATTGTACCTTTGGCTTTTCGTTGCATCTTTTGTTTGGTCATGACTATTTACACTTGCATATTCGCTAAATATACTCATATGTACAATATATTTTAGCATCTCGTAACAACGAATGCAGTTAGTTATAAAATGGGTGTATTTAGTAAGATTTCGGGTGTCAATAGCCTCGTAACTCTTGTTTGTATCTTAGCTCACGCTCTTGTTTTTTCTCTTCAAGTTTCTTTAATTTTCTTGGGAGAGATAGTCAGTGACCAAAGTTTGCACTCCTTTTTTTTAGCGATATATGTATATGTTCATTTAAAAAATAAAGATTAACGTCATTCTAATACTGATAAATTCAAGGGTGTATATTTATAAAATGATATAGTAACATTTTCAGTTGTGTCCCATGATATAGTTACAATTATGATAAGAATTTGCGTGAGATGGTTTTACTGTAAAATCGATCATAAATGTTATTCATAAATTATGTTTTGTTTTATGGTGAGATAGTTTCATGCAAGACTTACTATTAATACTGTAATGAAATAAAAAATACGACATAAAAAAAATCACTGTGAAATAATTTTCACATGATACTTTGCCAAAATAAAATACAAATATAGCGTCACATTCCCACTGGTGGAGAGTGAGTCCCCTATTGGAAATAACTACCATGGAGAAGACCAAACGATGCAAGCAACAACAATTAAAGATGCACAATTATTCTTTTTAATGGTCGATAAAAATAATGCAACTATGTTATTATTAAATTTCTCATCTCTCTAAACAACCAGCATAATTTTTTATTTTAATATAAATTATTAATAAGTACAATTTTTTTATGAGTATAACTTTGTCTTTAAAATAAAAAAAGTATATATGAGAATAAGGAAAACCCAAAGGGCTGGTCAGTCATTTTCCAAATTGTGCCCCCCACTCTGCATACTAGATAAAATTTGACTTCAATTTCTGCAAATTCTCTCAATCTCTCTCTCTGCTGTTATTGAAGTAATGAATTTATCTCTCTGGAATTTTGCTGTAAGCATCTCCGTTTGATCTACTTTCTCTTTTCTTCTGCATCTCAGTTTTATATTTTCGCGACTTAATTAGCTTCGCTAAACATGATTTTTGCTTTTACTTGAGAAAAATTAGGTAGGTTTTCTTCTATGATGAATTTTGGCTATTATGCAATTATATCCTGCAGTATTTGAAGTTGTATTTGTCTTAAAAGGTTGACTAAGTTTACCCCCTTTTTTATGGCAATTGTGATTATATTTATAGGGATGGGGATAGTGAAGCTATGGACGAAATAGTTGAGAAAATTGGTGTTGACTCTGGGAATTTTATTGAGTAGTTGAATTATGAGGTGGAGGATGTAATCTAAGTACAATTAGAAACTCTAGGTTGTGGGAGTGTTACTGTTATGCACAGAAGACGGCCTTTTGATATGCTCAGGGATATA
The DNA here is from genome assembly GCA_037126765.1 of Stenogyne calaminthoides. NCBI lineage: Eukaryota > Viridiplantae > Streptophyta > Magnoliopsida > Lamiales > Lamiaceae > Stenogyne > Stenogyne calaminthoides. The sequence goes on along the minus strand of JBBCBC010000003.1, from coordinate 33,169,537 downwards.
TCTCTATCCTGCTTGCTTTATATGAGAGTATGTTGGGATGTCATAGGGAAATCTCACAGATGTGTACATAGTTAAATGCTAATTAACTGAATCTTAGAAACGACCATGTTAAAGCATATTTTATCCTTTACTTCGTTACTGCTTCCAGTTTTCAGTAGCACAATATGAAGTTCTTTAGTGAGAATAGTAGTATTTTTTGCAGACTGTTTATACTTTTCTGTTTTCCTTGCAGTACTAATCAGACAAAATGTTTGATTGTGGTCCAAAGAGTCAATCCATCAACGGACAACGGGATAAATTTGTCAGGTATATGTTCTGTGCTTCTTTAGCATATGTAGTTCTTAGTATATAGAGTTAACTGTTATGCAGCCTTAATTGTGGTTTCATGGTCTCTTCTCTTGATAAATGATTATTTGTGATTTTTTTTTTAAAGGTTGGATGACTTGGATTCCAGAATTTCATCCCCATCTTCTTCGGGTGCAACAAACAAATGTGGCTTCAGTATTGATGGTTTAGCTCGTGGTAGTCACGCAACTCATGCTCCATCCAAATCCTTTAAGAGAGGAATGAAAAAAGGGTCTCAAGGACTGAAGTCTATTGGCCGTACCCTTGGATTTGGAGTCTCTCGTGCAGTATTTCCAGAAGACCTCAAAGTGTCTGAAAAGAAGATATTCGATCCCCAAGATAAACTTCTTACACTATGGAACAAACTTTTCGTGATTTCATGTATTCTTAGTGTATCTGTGGACCCATTGTTTTTCTTTCTTCCTGTATTTAATAAGTCAAATTGCCTAGACATAGATAGAAAGCTGGCTATCACAGCTACGACACTGCGTTCGATTGTTGATGCTTTCTATCTTATTCACATGGCTCTCCAATTCCGAACTGCGTATATCGCCCCATCCTCTCGGGTATTTGGACGGGGTGAACTCGTTATAGATCCTGCACAGATTGCCAAACGATACTTGAAGTGCTATTTCATCATTGATTTCCTTTCAGTGCTTCCCCTTCCACAGGTTTGAGTAAAATACATTCTTATTTTCTTGATTGTATTTGACAACAGCTTCTTCCCCTTTCCCAAAACCATCTGACTCTGTTAAATCCACACGTGTACATTTAGCTGATTTTATGATTTGTAAGCTTTATCATTTTAGAGCGGCTCATGAGAATATGATTATCGTCGAATGCGTCATTCTTATCATTGTTAGAAAGAAACTTTATAGGATTGTATGCAATGTTGTAGTCATTTCTGTTCTGGGGGAACGAGTTTTTTGGGACCATGTTTTGGTAGTGTCGTTGGAGAGTGGATTGCAAGTGAAATTGTGATTGACCATTTTATTGGGAAAAATGATCTGATGTATATCAGAAGACGCTTAATTGTATATGTCCTGTATTGTAGTGGTGTTTTGGAGACATTATTGAACTATAGACATCTTGTCAGTGTTTACAGTAGTTAATGGATATAATAGGACATAAATTAATTTAAATACTATAACAGATACTTGAAAATTTGAGAGAATAATTTCTAGTAAGTCCAGAAACAAATATGATAACACTATGTTATGGTTTTTCTTCATTTGTGATTCTTCTGTTCAATTGGGCCGAAAAAGTTACCATTTTGGAATAGCTGGTATTGTTTATATAGTTCTTGGAATTTCAAAACAAGTAGATTGGACATGTTCCTGTCAGTTCTGAGGAACAGAATATTTTCGAATACAATATTCCTAGAAGATCTTCCAAGATGGGGCGATGATGTAGAACATATGTTGCTCTCATTTCTAGCAGTTTTTTATTTTCCTAATTTTACTCATCGTCAAAATTTTTACATAGATGGATGGACAATAGCTTGCTGTTGCTTTTAGGCTAGATAATCATTCACCAGAATTGCAGATATTTTGTGTCTTTCTCTATTGTTCAGTGCCTTACATTTTCTTATTAGTACATGAATTTTGAATTTATGCAGATTGTTGTCTGGAGATTTCTTCAAAGGTCGAAAGGCTCTGATGTTCTGGCTACAAAACAAGCTCTATTTTATATCATTTTGCTCCAGTATATTCCTAGATTCGCCAGAATCTTACCGCTAACTTCTGAATTAAAAAGAACTTCGGGTGTTTTCGCTGAAACTGCATGGGCTGGTGCTGTGACATATTTGCTGCTATACATGCTTGCCAGTCATGTGAGCTTCCATTTTAACTATTGTATCTTTATGATATCTTTTCACATCATCATGCACTGCTTTTGACCTTACTTGAGTCGGGCATGACCGGAATAATTTTCAGAATGCTAAATACATCTTTATTTGTTGCGAATATTTGCTGAATCTGACTTCCTTTTTAGCTTTCCTGTATCCTCAAAACGTTTATTCCATAAGGTTTTTTTTTTGGGAGAATCTCCTATTTTCTAGCATCAGACTTGTTCCCTTTATAGATCCATTTTAATCTAAAATTCCTAATATCGCCCATACAATATGAATTTCTCCTGATACAGATAGAGAAAATTGTGAATACAAATATTTTCTTTTAATATTTTCTAGTCGAGCCACATGACCATAAGTCTTGTTGCAGTTACCATGGGGGTGCTTAAAAAAATATATATGTGTTTATAACCATCTAGAATTGCGTGTAATAAAATTTGTTGAATCCTTCTACTTAAATTAATCATCTGAAATCCATAATCTAAAAGCTGAGGGGTATTCTTCTCACTATTATTTAACTCTGTTCATATCTTTTACCAAACACTCAACATCAACTTCTTATGAATTTTGCAAACACTTATAACTTTCCTTATTAAGCAATTTATCTCACAATTACTAAATTAAATCACTTCTCCAAAAACATAATTTTTTGCAAACATCCCCCACAATACAAGTTGCTGTTTTGAAATGTGATGAGTGCAGCTTTTTCATCATAAATATTTTGTAACGGACCATATTGTGTCTCTTTATTCACAGATAGTTGGGGCTCTCTGGTACTTGTTATCTGTGGAGCGTAATGACACATGCTGGCAGAGAGCTTGTAAACGCAGTAGACAATGTAGCACCAATTTCTTATATTGTGGGAATCAATATATGGACGATTATGATGACTGGAGCAAGATTAGGGAGAGAGTTTTAGGTGAAGCTTGCCCCGTGGATGTTGACAATAATCCACCATTTGATTTTGGAATCTTCAAGCAGGCTTTGGCATCTGAGATAGTTTCAACCAGAAAGTTTTTAACAAAATATTGTTACTGTCTGTGGTGGGGACTGCAGAACTTGAGGTAAATGAACTTCTGTTAATCAGCTATACATGTGTGGATGAACCTTATCGTAGTTTTCAAGCCTTGTGTTGCCATTATATTAGCATTTTTATAGTTGATAAGTTTTCTTTGTTACCATCCTTTCACTTCCTTTCGTGCTTCCCAATATGTGCTTAAATTTCTTGTATTACTATTTTTACGTTTTTTGTTTCTTGGCTTATAATATAATAATGGTATAATGCATTAACCGATCCCTAAATTAGCAATTTTTATTTTGATAGGTTCCTAAATTATTTTTTATTTTAAAAAGTCCTAAAGTATTGAAATTTTATTTCACGAGCTCCCCGGAGACGAAAATTGATGGAATTTTTTATTAATCTTAATGGTGGTGTTAAATAATATTTACATTAACTTTACTAATATCCAGATGTATTTTGTGCAAGTCATTTTAACCCTAATTCTTCAGGTGTTGCGTACTATAGCAGCCTATCACTTATGTATGAATTTACGTAGTTCTATTGGCATAATTTTGGAGATCATATAGATAGACCTTGTAATTAACCAATCTTCATCTGCAGTACACTTGGACAAGGACTTGAAACCAGCACTTATCCAGGAGAGAGTATTTTCAGCATTGCACTAGCCATATTGGGCCTCATTCTGTTTGCACTCTTGATTGGAAATATGCAGGTATAATATCTTTCACTTAGGCATCTTTTGCACTCGTCCTTTTATTCATTTTACTCTCTTCCATATTGAATTTGTTGCATTTTCTTATTACTGTTGTCGTAATTGTTACTGATCGTTGATTCGCTATCATTGTTATTATCATCACTTTTTATATTCTTACTTTGTGTGAGTTTGTTAATAATTGATAGGTCTAACTTGCATAGTGTTGAGACAAATACTGTAAATTTTTTAAGTACACTCCTGAAAAGGGCCACATGATGTGCTTGATGTGTATGATATTACCAAAGCTTGTACGAAATGCCAAATATTTAACACAGCTCTAAAATACTAGAAATGGAAAGTTGGACAGTAATATTGAATGCTGGATTATGTTGTCTAGTAATTAGTACCATTCGTATAAATAAAAAAATGAGTATCATTGCTTTTTTCTCTCTGATGTTTTATGTTCTTAATAATGCAGATCTACCATATTTAAATGATTTTTTTCTCTTGTTTTGGTGTTTGCTACAGACATACCTTCAGTCCCTCACTATACGACTTGAAGAGATGAGAGTTAAAAGGCGTGACTCAGAGCAATGGATGCATCATCGTTTGCTTCCCCCAGACCTCAGGGAGCGGGTCAGACGCTATGATCAGTATAAGTGGTTAGAAACACGTGGAGTTGATGAACAAAGTTTGGTTCAGAGTTTACCTAAGGACCTCAGAAGAGACATAAAACGTCATCTTTGTCTAGCTTTAGTCAAGAGGGTAAATTACAAATACAGACTTTGCCTCTTCCTCTCAATGAATTATTTAGGGTTTATTGCAATAGTGGTCCCACAAGAATAAGGTCATTGCTAAAGTGATCCTTTTTTGACCAATAATAGTCCTAGAGTGCAAAAATGTGAGATCAGTTTTGCAATTAATTTACGCATAAAAGGACAATTTTGGAGCATAGGTACTAAAAGTGCAATAAGAAATTGGGAAAATATATTTTTTTAGTATGTTTCAATCTTGTTGACTTTCACAAACGAAAAATAGTCCTATAATTTTTATTGTTCGACATTTTAGTTTGGAAACCTACTGTAGGAGGTGAAACATCCGGTTGATTCTGACATTGCAGAGTTTGATTTGTCCACGTGACATAGTCTAAGTGCTCAACCGGATGTTTTGTCTCCTACAGGCGGTTACCGGACTAAAATGTCAAAATATTAAAAATATAGGACTATTTTCAAATCGTGAAACTCGAGAGAACTGAAACCAAATTAAGGGTAATTTACAGGACTAAAAGCACAATTTTCCCTAAGAAATTTCTTTTAGGACCAAATTTTCAGTAAAACCCAAATTCTTTATCTATTATACAAGAGAATCACTACTTTGCTGAGTTCACTTTGTAATAACCAATTTCTGCAGGTCCCTCTTTTCGAGAATATGGATGAGAGATTGCTTGATGCCATTTGTGAGAGGCTTAAACCATGTTTGTACACAGAAAGCACGTATATCGTTCGAGAAGGCGATCCAGTTGACGAGATGATATTCCTGATACGTGGTCGTCTCGAGAGTGTGACAACCGATGGTGGGCGTAGTGGCTTCTTCAACCGAAGTTTACTCAAAGAAGGCGATTTTTGTGGCGAGGAGCTTCTCACATGGGCCCTTGATCCAAAATCGGGTTCTAACCTCCCGTCATCTACTAGGTGATTCCAAGTCGTTGTCACATCTCATAATTTGTATAATTAACATCTCCAAAGAAAATGAACAAGTTCCAAATCAAATTAAGAACGGATTATAAACAGTATTACCTTGATGTGTAATACTCTTTCATAAAAGAGGTGATACTGTATTACTTATATCTCTAACCACCCTTCTTCTACTAGGACGGTGAAGGCACTGACTGAAGTCGAGGCTTTCGCCTTGACAGCAGATGAGTTGAAATTCGTCGCCAGTCAATTCAGACGGCTTCACAGCAGACAGGTCCAACACACGTTCCGATTCTACTCACAGCAGTGGCGTACATGGGCAGCCTGCTTTATTCAAGCTGCATGGAGACGGTATTCCAAGAGGAAAGTTCTAGAACAGAGGAGGAAGGAAGAAGAAGAAGCTGAAGGTGCAGCTGGGGCGAGCAGCAATGTGGGGGGTGGTTCGTATAGCATCGGGGCTACTTTCTTGGCTTCTCGGTTTGCTGCAAATGCTATGCGTGGGGTCCACAGGAACCGGAATCTGAAGAGCGCGCAGAGTGCTCGGGAGTTGGTTAAACTGCAGAAGCCACCGGAGCCCGATTTTACTGCTGATGCAGATTAGGGTTTGGTCTAACTTAGTTGTTGGATTTTTTAATGGATCTTAGGGAGCTCCTAAGGGTGGTAAATGTACAATATTTATGCGCGACTGTTGTGAGGATGATATGATGATAATTTTATTATGTAACTAGTCTTTACCTGGTTTGATACTTTGTGATATATTTTGAGGAATATGTATAAAAATTAATCACCCACCCACTTTTTGGTTGCATTTGTATATTAAATTGGAGCAAGAATTATTTATCAGCACACCACTAAAAATATCGGCTTGCGTCTTAAAGTGCAAATCGAGTAACCGCCATGGTAAGTATAACTTTTTTTGAAGGATTGAGTTAATGTATTTTATAGTTATATTATTATATTATATGTAATATTTGCCTATCATACACAATTTCTTCTTTGCAATTTTATTAGCCTCAAAATAAAACTTGGTCCTTACCAAAGACAATGATTGTCATATACATGTCCAACTTCATTTCAAGTATACTAAAAGAATAATTATTACAAACGTAAATATAAAAAATCGGAAAGAAAATAAAATTGGAAAAAAAAAAGAATTCAATGCAAAGTAACTTTTCTATGAAACGATTTCATAACATCTCACAAGAGTTCGTTTATGTTTCTAGATTATAGTATAACAAATGTTCAGTATGAAACAGGAACAGTTCCAAAATCCTCCATAAAATGTTTAAAAATAATACAAAGACTCAAACTTGGATTTAATCATTGAATGTGCATTCCAGTCTCAGAATAAAGCAAAAATGTGAGCACACACACACTATAAACCTACTTTAGGAAAGATGGTGGGGAGTGGGGGGTATTATATTAACACTTACTTTCAGCTTGCATCACTATTTAATCGATCTTTACCGACGAGTAGATGAGCGTGGTGAACCAGTAAGAAGCGTAAAACCCGATGGTACCAGTCAAAACGAAGAAAGCATAAGAAGCGATGAGCATGTACCCGAAATACAGAACCCCCGACACTGGTTTCGTGATGTTGAGTTTGGTGAAAAAGTAGAAAACAGCGTAAAGGAACAGGTACACAGCCGACGAACCTGAGGTGAGGTACGATCTCCACCACCACAAGTAGTCCTCACTGCACAGCTGGAAATAGCACAGCACAACAGTGATCTCAACACACGTTACGATCAAGATCACGAAAACGAGAAGCAGGAAGCCGAAAATGTAGTAGAACTGATTCAACCATATAGACGTTAGGATGAAAAACAGCTCAATAAATACTGCACCAAAGGGAAGTATCCCTCCGATTAAGATAGAGAACGACGGGTTCATATACCATGCCTGCTCAGGTATTTGCCTTGGGATTTTATTTGTTTTCACTGGATTCTCAATGGCTGGCTTCCTAAAACCTACGTAACTACCTACAAAAACGAGGGGGACAGAGATTCCGAACCATACGAAGACTAATACGAACATGGTACCGAATGGGACAGCTCCTGAGGATTCCTCGCCCCAAATTAGTGCGTTCAGGACGAAGAAAATAGCAAAGAGGATTCCTGGAAACATAAAGGCTGTTTGGAGAGTGATTTTCTTCCATTCTGTTCCTTTGAACATCTTGTAGAGACGGGTTGAGGCGTATCCGGCAAAAATGCCCATGAATGCCCAGAGAAGAAGCATAGCAGTCATTAACCCTCCTCGGTTCGAAGGGGATAGGAACCCGAGTGCTGCAAAAATCATTGTAACCAGTATCATTCCGAAGAACTGAACACCTGTTCCAACATAAACGCAAAGCAAATCTGAGTTCATTGGAGGCCTGAAAACATCCCCGTGAACTAATTTCCACCCGGTCTCCTCTTGAGCTTCTTCTTGAGTCTCCAACTGGTTGTACTTGGAGATGTCACGATAGAGAGTTCGCAGCATAATCATGGCAACCATTCCCGAGAGGAAAAGAACGATCATCAAAGAATTGACTATTGAGAACCAATGGATTTGATCATCCGCCATGTAGAGATAAGTATCCCATCTAGAAGCCCACTTGACATCACTTTCCTACAAGGCAAGGGTCATAAAATGGCAATTACAATATGACAATTAATTAGGGTATATTCGATTTGGGATATAGCGGATTTCTTTTTCCTTTTTTTTTTTTTGACAGGCAGGATATAGTGGATTTCAAAACCCTGACAAATAATAATGGTGTTGTTTTGAGATTTAAGTATGGTAGGGTTAAAACCTATGTAAGATTGATGTGCTAAGATTGACATTTTGTATTATCATATTATTGTTGACTGTAATTATAAAGATTAGATGATTGTGTAATGAATCTAATGATTAATGTGTTTTATTAGAAGTCGTAAAAGTAAGAAAAAAAGTGTGAAAAATTATAAATAGAAAATCATTGGGAATAAAAAATCATATTTGCATTAATGAGTCATTGGAGGGAGTGTGGTTGAGAAAAAATGGATTTGCAGGGGTAGGTGGGTAAATGTATTGGGTAACCAAAAACCAGATTCTAAAATCTCAAAGTAGCACGGTATTTAGATTAAGAAATCTCAAAACTGATTTTCTAACGCAAAGTCAAACATACCCTTACTTCTTGTCAGAGTAAGAAAATTCCATCCACAACAAAAACGAAAGTGTTACCTGAAATTCCACATCATATGTGAAGATAATTTCTTTCTTATCATCAAGGTCTTGTGGAGATTCGGAGCTAGTTACTACGTGTTTTGCATGGGGATCACATGTTTTCAATCGTGTTTTATCATCCCATTTACCATCATATTCATGCTTAACACTGAATGCAAACATCAATTAAGGATCAATAGCATTAGGAGATAAAAGAGGAAATCGTAGTATTATGATCAGCATCATATTACCTGAAATGTTTGACTTCAAAACCCACAATTCTTGCAGCATCATTTTCTTCATCCTTATGATACTTTACAGTAAACGCCAAGTGATTGTAGATAAAATAGGTCTCCTCCTTTTTCTAGAAATTCAGGGAAAGACAAAATATTGAATATCTAACTCACATTTGTTAAAATGAACTTCGACGAAAGCAAATTCAATTTATACTTACTCCAGCATAGCGTCCTTTAAAACCAACAGGGAAACCATGCTGATAAACCAATGAATCTGTTTGAGATAATTTAAAAGGCACAACAAGAGGGAGATTATCCAGAATCCTGTTGAAGAAACAATCCAAGCAGAAGGTGATCAAACATGATTTGGATTTGGATTGACATAAATTTCCTTAGCAGTGTGGCTTACATGTTAACTTGATACTCATCATCAATCTTTTCTTTGAATTCCTTTGCCTTTTTGGCATCAAGTGGTACATGACAAGCAACATTGCACATCTGTGGTTCTCGCATCTTAAACTGCATGAATGAACTTTAATGAAAAGTTGTGTTTTTTTAACGCATGATTTGAGGATTAATTTGAATGCCCTTGTAGAGAGACTAAACTCATTATTGATTTTAAAATAATTAAAATAGAAACGGAAAAAGGAAAATATAATGACAAACCACGTAGGGGGAGTTTTCAATACGATCACCACGAAGAACTTCCCCAAGATTCTCAGCACTGTCCACAATTTTCTCAGGTGTGCAGTAAGGAAGGGAATAATAGGAGTAAGGAAGTTGAGTTTTAACAGAGGTCAGTTTATTCACTTTCACCTTCAGAAGGTCGCCCTGCAGCAAAGGAAAACCAAACCAAACTATTCACATCACATGAAATCCAACTATGACACTAAGGAAAGGTAGTTGACAGATTTGTAGTATTTCAAATTGCTGGGTCGTATAGTTGACATGTATATAAATGCAATTATGGAAGCTTTACACAACATTAGTGACCATTGTATATAAAATTAATGAGCTTCAAATATAATATGACTATTTTCTTTCAACTTCTGAAACAGATATAAAAGTCACCCATACGGCAATCAACATACCAGGGGTTTGTGCCAAATAAAAAAGGACATCAATACTGTCTGCAAAGCATGGAGCACAAAGACGTATGCTTTCAAACATCTTCACCACTACCAATTATTTATTGAACTTTCATGTTTTATTCCACCCATTCTGGAAAACATAAATTCGTTAAATTGTCAAAATGTGCATAACTATACCCCTACAAGTAGACAGTTACTCCACCCTTTCCAGGGCATTGTGTGATTGGTAGAGAAGGAACGAGGAGTTGTGTGATTGGTAGAGAAGGAACAAGGAGTTGACAAAACTCCATCCTTTCAAGATAATAAATAACTCAAAATACTTTTTCACTCTCCCATACATAAAATGATTTCAATCAATATGATTTAAGTTTTTTAAACTCCAGAAACCAGACACTATCCGAAATAATGAGATCGAATTTCACAATGGGTATCCAAAATCAATCAGAAACTCATATTTAGATTTTCGAATTGTTTCATGAAATACTCAAAGCGTCCAATTATATCAATCTCTTTGTTATCGTAATAGCACACCAAATCAAACAAAAACCTCAACTTCCGATTCCAAACCCAACATATTCATTCATTCGCAAGCACACAATCATAAAACCAATGTGAGCATTCAACAGAAGTTCCTCTTGAAAAAATTAGAGATCTAATACTAAAACGCCTTCAATCAACAACAATGCACAGCAGAGTACCTAACAAAACCTCACTAACTTCCACACACACATTATCCCCTTGTGTGCATGTGCGGATCTGCTACAACCAAAATTAATACAATCGATCCATGGATATTGCCCTATCATAAATAGTCAACTACGAGTTACGAACACTAGGAATCGAATAAATTGACGGTATAAGAATTACCTTGAAAAAATCCTGGGGAGCGACGCCTGGGAGGTAAAATGATTGAGCGGCGTTTATAAGGAGGAGGAGGAAGCAAATCCAGATCGCGCGAGGCTTTCTCCCCATCACATCCATATTTTTCTTCACTCCACAGTCACCAAATCTCGAATTGAAGATCTCAGATCCACACGCCCTACCGAAAATCTCTCTCTCTCTCTCTCTCTCACGGCGACAAGGAGAAGGAAACTGGAAGCGAAGAATCCAAGTGGAGAGGACTGAGGAGTTGACAGTTTTGTTTACAGATGCATATGGAATGATGATGGATCACAACCCTACGATTCGATTTCAATCTCACGGATGATATTATTCACATTAATTAATTATCACTAAAATCCTCCTAATACCAAGGGTCCAAAGTGTTTCTGGAATCTAGAATCGGATATGAATGGCCTAAATACCAATGGTTCTCGTTTTTTTTTTTTTTTTCATCTAAATGAGTTTTTTATTTACTACTTATCAATATATTATAACAAAAATACACTTCAAAATTAATTAATTAATTCATTATACAACCGCCTAAATCTAGATAACAATTGAAACACTTTTTCTTATATCTATTATCCATTATAGAGTACAAGAAAATTAATTTAACATAAAAAAAACCTAAACAAATATGTGTTTTGGAATTTTAGTGTAGTGAAAATTATCAATATTTATCTTACCATCAATTTATTGTAAGAACAAAGTCTCTCATTATCAAATAATACATTAGTGTTGGACACCTAACTTCCGACTTAGCCGTCTAGCTCCCGACTTGGTTGCCTAGGCGGCGCCTAGGCAAAATCGGGTCGGCCGACGACCGCCTAGCGCCTAGGTGGGGACTAGTCGGGACTTTTACATCACTGCCTAATACCGAATTTGTTTACTAATTTATCAGCCACTAAATTGAAGAATTACGTATATGTTACCCAAAGTATTCGGTTGAATTTCAATTGCTTAATTGCAAATTAAACCACCACCCTGTTGGGAAAATCAGGGTGTCCGGATCTATTCGGTGATTATTTAAATACATATTTAAATTAAACAGTTAATTACTAACATGAATTAATCCTAAATAAATTCAACATAATAATAAACAACATGCGTGCACATAATTCACGTAAATTCTAAACACGCGGAACTGTGAGTTACTAGAATTATTAACCTCTTGAAGAATCAAATGGATGAATCAACTCAAGAGTCTTCCCAAATATATCCCCAAAGTCCACTTAACGTTATCCCATGGGGAAGATTTCAAATCTAACGATTTTAATGGGAGAGAAATTAAATATTTTGCTACCACCTTTGTGGATTTTTAATATTTTCAACACACGGAATCAAGACTTGAATGAAGAGCTCATCCCCTATAAATAAAGGGTGGGGCGAAATTAGGGTTGGAAAAATAAGGAAGAAAATATTTTCTTGCCTCCAAGAAATCTTGAATATATCTTCTATATTATTTTCTCCTTAATTAAATTTTCCATAAAAAAAATTCTTTTCCCCTTTCTACCTATGATTTTCTAAAAATTACACTATTATAGAGTCAAGATTTGACTTTTGAATTTATGGGATAATTATGTATTCCTACAATAATTATCTCTTTCCATAAAATATCTATAAGAAAATCAAGACAATATTTTCTTCCTTTAATAGACAAAAATTTCGAAAATTACTATTGAAAATTTAGCAAGAATATTTTCTCCTCTCTCTCATTAATTGGACTTTATTTTGGGCTATTTGGGGTCTTTATAGAATTAAGATTGGATCTCCAATGGACTACGGCTTTTAATATTTTGGGCCAAATATTATTCAAGTCCATTAATATTAATTTACTCCACTATAAAATTAATATTGAACTATCCATCTTAACTCATATTACGATTTCACATATAACATGGCTCCCATCATTATTTCCGCGTTTAAGATTATCTTAGTCCATTAATTAATTAAGCCAATTTGACCAAGCTTTATATTAATTAATATCTTTGTCCTTGAGTAAAAGACAACTTCAACATTATTATCCATGCCTAAATAAATTTCCACTTGCAAGATTTGACATGATAAATGATATGAGCCCACCAAGGGGACAAATCAAGAAAGACGATTTTACACGCGATTCTCCGTATTAAATGTCAAGAATCGTCATGTAATTAATAATATTGCCCAAGATATAAGGTATCGAATCGCATTGACTCTCTTCCCATCATAAGTCAAAGCAATAGTTATTAATTTCACACGATCCTATTTAAGGGACAGAGATTAAGAAAACAACGCACCACCGAGGTCTAATTCTTGTATATTTAGTACCAAAGAATTTATCCTCCTCAGAGGGTCCTCATTCAAAGACACTTAAATGCGCTTTAGTGTGATCCTTGTCAAGACAGCTAACTGGGTCTCACACTTCAACCGCTCATGATGGTTCGCTCATTTCCATCTAGGTTGTGAATTTGTACTTAATTACGAGAGTCAAGAATTTGATCTTCAAAGATCGGGTATCACCAAATTAACTACAATGTAATACGTCTTGCCTTATTGAATCCAAGTTTACAATAAACATATATAACATTCATTCATATTTAATGCAACAGTGATTAAATATTTATTTCAGCAAATAAATAAGAAACTTCAGTTTGGTTATACAAAGTAAAAGCATACTTTTCAGTATAACCCCAACACACCCTGTACTGAATTACAATCTAATCTACAATTTTAAATTATTGCAAATCAGCTTTAAATTTTGTTGCAAATTAAACTTTTGGATAAACTTTTTTATGTTCATTTGTGATGCGGCTTATGTTGGGGAATTAATTGCTCGGATCTATTCGGGATGAATATTTAAATACAAATTTAATTCTAACAATTATTACTAGCATGAATTAATCCTATATTAATTCAAATAATAATTCAACAACAAATCATGCATATAAACAGTTCACATAAATCCTACGCATGCGGAATTACTACGGGTTTACGTGAACTAACCTGTTTGGAATGACAATGGACTTCGTTGGCACAAACACACCAAAAAGCCTTCCCAAGTATTCCCAAGTCCTTGCTCGTCAATTCGGCGGAAGGAAAATCACGAACAATTAACAAAAGGAAAAATAAATTATTTGTTGCACCACCTTTGTGGATTTTTAATTTTTCCAACACATGGAATTGCAGTTGGGGATAAAAGAATCATCCCCTATTTATAGAGGGGGGGTTGGTCAAAATTTTGGGATAAAAATAATATGGGAAAATCTTTTTCTTGATCTCCAAGAAATCTTGAATATATCTCATATATTCTTTTCTCCATAATTAAAATATTCCACAAAAATCCCAACTCCTCTTGTTATGGGATATTTCGAAATTTTAAGAGAAAAGAAACCAAGATTTGGATCTTCTTGAATTTATGAGATATACTTGTATTGCAAGAATACATATCTTCCATAATATATTTTCAAGAAAATCAAAAAAATCTTTCTTTCACTTAATTATTCAAAATTTTCAAAAATTTCATAGTAAATAACCAAGTGGGAGATTTCTTGAATTTAATGAGATAATCTTGTATTCCAAGAATACTTATCTTCATTCCATAACAAAATTCAAAGAAAATCTTTCTCCTTCTTTTATTTACTATTTTCGAAAAATAGGAAAAATAGGCAACATAATTTATTTTATTTTCAAACACCTTTTTCGGTTATTGAACTTTATGTTTGGCTGCTTGAGGGGCCTTTAGGAGAATTAAGATTGGATTTTCCAATGGATCTTGAATTATCAATATTGAGCCATAATATTATTCAAGCCCATAAATATTAATTAATCCCACTACATAATTAATATTAAGACTATCCATCTTAACCCATATTATCAATAATATGGCTCCCGATTATTATTTTCCGTATTTAAGATTATCTAGCCCATTAATTAATTCAAGCCACTGAAATAGCTCTCCATTAATTAATATCTTTTGTCCTTGGTCAAGGAACGGTTCAACATTATTATCCATACCGGAAACTAGTTCCACTTGCAAGATTTGGTATGATAAATCTTATGAACCTCCCAAGGGGCAAATCGAACAAAAGCGTTTTGCATTACGATTCTTCAGATAAATCTTAGCAATCGCATGTGACCAATAATATTGCCCAAGATATAAGATATTGAATCTCGTTGATTCTCTACCCGTCATAAGTCAAAGCAATAATTACTAACCACACGCGATCCAATTTAAGGACTAAGATTAAGAAATTATTTAACCATCGAGGTCTAATTCTTCCCGCTCAAAGGTCAAGAATTTATCCTCATGTAGGTCTTATTCAAAGGTCATCACCATGCACTAGTGTAATCTCTTGGTCAAGACAAGTCATCTGAGCCTTACACTTCAACCTTTCACGATGGATTGTTCATTTCCATCTAGGTCGTGAATAGCGTACTTTTAGTTACAAGGGACTATTAATTTAATCTTCTGTGATCTGATATCACTAAATTAACTACAATGTAACACGTACTATTTGTTGAACAATTATGCAGTAAATATATGTAACATTCAATGATATTTAAAGTATCAGTGATAAATAATTTATTTCAGTAAATAAGATAGAAATTCAGTTTGGTTATACAAAGTAAAAGCATACTTTCCAGTATAACCCCAACAATCTCCCACTTATACTCAAAGTCTGCTTTTAAGTATACTACATCATGTCTCGTGTAATTCCTAATGCGTAACATCTAATGTCACCTGCACGAACCTAATAATATCTCCCACTTATACTCAAAGTAGATTGACAACGGTCTTGACAATCATTCCTTCCACATGTCTCTCGAATGTGTTCTGAGGCAGACCCTTTGTGAATGGATCTGCTAGGTTGTCTTCTGACGCTATCTTTGCCAATTTATATCTCCTCTCTTAACGATTTCTCGATAAGATGGTATTTCTTTCAATGTGTTTGGCCGGGCTTTGTGGGCTCTTGGTTCCTTTGAATTTGCAATCGCTTCCCAAGATTATCACAATAAATGCGATTGTGTTAGGCAAATTCAGAACTACATCCAAGTCAACTAGGAAGTTCTTGAGCCAAACCGCTTCTTTCCCTGCCTCGCAAGCAGCTACATATTCGGCTTTCATGGTAGAATCGGGCGATGCATTTCTACTTAACGCTTCTCCATGTCATGGCTTCCATGCAAAAAACACACTACCGGAGGTAGATTTTCGAATCTAAGTCCGATTGAAAATCCGAGTCCGTAAATCGATGAGGATTAGACTATCCGATCGATAAACCAACATTCTATCTCGAGTTCTTTTCGGATACTTCGTATGTTTTTAATCGTCATTCAATGCTCTTTTCCTCGTTACTTTTGATATCTTGCCACCATGCCAACGGCAAGCGGATATCCGGTCTCGTCGCACAAGATTGCATACATAAGGCTTCCGACAAATTAAGCATAAGGAATGTCTTTCATGTCATCTATCTCCTTTTTGTCTTTAGGGCACATTTCGATAGATGGATTCCATGTCCGAAAGGTACGGCCTTCCTCGAATCTGCAGATGTGAATCGCTTCAAGACAAAGGTCTATATACGAAGCTCATGATAAGCCTATCATCTTTTTCTTGCGATTTCGAAAGGATCTTGATCCCAAGGATGTGTCCCGCTTTCCTAAGTCCTTCATATCAAACTGCTTTTGAAAGCCATGCCCTTACGCCCCGACAACACCTTTACATCATTCCCCCGATGAGCGTAATGTCGCCTACGATAGTACTAAGAATACCAATGCAAATCCCGACACGCTTTTTGTACACACAACTTTTTTCGACTCGCTTTTGATCAAACCCATAAGACTTTATTACTTGATCAAAACACTGGTTCCATGCTCTGGATGCCTGTTTGAGTCCGTAGATAGACTTCTTGAGCTTACAAACTAGGTGTTATTGGCCTTTTTCAATGAAGCCTTGGGGTTGTTGCATATAGATTTCCTCTTCAAGACTTCCGTTAAGGAAAGCCGTCTTGCATCCATTTGCTAGATTTCAAAGTCTAGATGCGCAACAATTGACAAGAGAATTCAGATGGACTTGAGCATTGCTACAGGCGAAAAGGTTTCCTCATAGTCGATCCCTTCTTTCTGAGTATAACCTTTCGCCACAAGCCTTGCCTTGAAGGTTTCCACCTTCCCGTCCGGCCCTCTTTTTCTCTTGTATACCCACTTGCAACCAATAGGTTTGACCCCATTAAGTGGCTCGACTAGCTCCCACACTCTGTTATGATCCATAAAACCCATTTCGGCTTTCATTGCTGTTTGCCAAGAAACCGTATCCTTGTCTTAGATTGCCTCATCATATGTCCATGGGTCTGATTCATCTTGACCGGGGATCAAGTCCGAGGACTCTCCTACCCCCATGAATCTCTCGGGTTGTCTTACAACCCTTCCACTACGACAGTTAGGTTCCTGTAAGTAAGTGTCGTTTGGTATGTCATCTTATGCACTGACACCGAGGTTAGCCCCTTAGCTCATTTAAGGTAATCTCACTGGGGTTTTCTTTCGCTCATATAGTTTTTTCTTTCAAAAATCTAAAGTGGGTGCTTATTACCACCTTTTGATCTTTGACCATAGAACATACACTCTTTTTGTTCCTCTGGTATCCTATAAACAACCTTAATTCCGATCGAGGATCCAATTTTTCCTACTTCCTTTGTCCAACACTTAGGCCGACACCCCCAAAATTCTCATGTGTCTCAGATCGGGCTGCGCATGTTCGCTCACAATTTTTGGAGTTTTGGGAACCGATTTGGATGACACCAAGTTCGAATATAAGCCGTTGTTTCCAATCATGACCCCAGAATCCACTTGGGTAGATCCGCATAACTCATCATTGATCTAACCATTTCTAAAAGAGTTATGTTTCTTCGCTTCTGCAACCCCGCTTTGTTGAGGGGTTCAGTGCGCTAATACCGATACAATCCTTTCATCCGACAAGTAGTTCAAAACTCATCGCCGAGGTACTCGCCTCCACGACGGATCGTAGAGACTTGATACGCTTTTTCCTTATGATTCTCTACTTGAGCCTTAAATTCTTTGAATTTCTCAAAGGTCTCGATTTATGCTTCATAAGGAAAATATAGCCGCATTTTGAGTAATCATCAATAAAAGTGACGAAATACTCATAACCTCCTCTTGATTTGATTGACATTGACCACATACGCCCTCATGGTGAACGATTTCTAACACTTTTTGGCTCTATTCCTCGGCTCCAATGCCCTTGGTCATTTTTTACCCCTCCAAACATGATTCGCAGATTGGGATTGGTTCAACTTGGAAAGACTCCAGTGAACCCTCTTCTACCAACTTTTGGATCATCTTTGGATTAATATGTCCCAATCTTAGATGCCATAGAAGTATCTCGTTCACGTCTGATGAACATTTTCTTTTATCGAAAACAGTTGATGTGTTATAGGATGCATTTGTTGGGATTATACTGGAAAGTATGCTTTTACTTTGTATAATCAAAACTGAATTTCGGACTTATTTACTGAAATAAATTGTTTATCACTGATGTTTTAAATATCATCGAAATGTTACATATATTTAATCGATAACTGCTCAATAAATAAGACGTGTTACATTGTAGTTAATTTAGTGATACCGCATCACGTAAGATTAAATTAATTCCTTTGTAACCAAAAGTACATCATTCACGACCTAGATAGAAATGAACAATCCATCGTGAAAGGTTTAAGTGTAAGGCTCAGATTGGCTTGTCTTGACCAAGTGATTACACTAGTGCATGACTGATGCACTGAATAAGACCTACAGGAGGATAAATTCTTCAGAACTAAACAAGGAAGAATTAGACCTCAGTGGTTCGTTATTTCTTAATCTTCGTTCCTTAAATAGGATCACGTGTGGTTGGTAACTATTGCTTTGACTTATCATGGGTAGAGAATCAACGAGATTCAATATTTTTTATCTTGGACAATATTATTGGTCACATGTGATTGCTAAGATTTAATACGGAGAATCGTGTGCAAGTACGCTTGTTCGATTTGCCCCCTTGGGAGGTTCATAAGCTTTATCATACCAAATCTTGCAAGTGGAACTAGTTTCCGGTATGGATAATAATGTTGAACAGTTCCTTAACCAAGGACAAAAGATATTAATTAATGGGCTAGATAATCTTAAACACGGGAAATAATAACCGGGAGCCATATTGACTGTAATATGGGTTAAGATGGATAGTGCAATATTAATTATGTAGTGGGATTAATTAATATTTATGAGCTTGAATAATATTGTGGCTCAATATTGATAATTCAAGATCCATTGGAAGGTCCAATCTTAATTCTCCTAAAGGCCCCCTAAGTAGCCCAACATAAAGTCCAATAACTAAAAAAGGTGTTTAAAATAAAATAAATATTGTTGCCTTATTTTTCCTCATAAATTCGAAAATTATGGATTAAAAGGGGAGAAAGATTTTCTTTGAATTTTTTTATGGAATGAAGATATGTATTCTTGGAATACAAGATTATCTCATTAAATTCAATAAATCTCCCACTTGGTTATCCATATAGTATTTTCGAAAATTTTGAATATAAAGGGCAAGAAAGATTTTCTTGATTTTCTTGAAAAGATATTATGAAAGATATGTATTACTTGAAATACAAGAATATCTCATAAATTCAAGAAGATCCAAATCTTGGATTCTTGTTCCCTAATATTTTCGAAATTTCCATAACAAAGAGGAGGTGGGATTTTGTGGAATATTATAATTATGAGAAAAAGAATATAGGAGATATATTCAAGATTTCTTGGAGATCAAGAAAATATTTTCCCACATTGTTTTTGCCCAAAAAAATCGACCACCACTACTCTATAAATAGGGGATGATTCTTTCATTCCCAAGTACAATTCCATGTGCTGGAAAAATTAGTAAATCTACAAAGGTGGTGCAACAAAGTTTATTTTCCTTTTGTTAATTGTTCGCAAGTGTCCTACCACCGGATAGTCGAGCAAGGATTAAGGGAATACTTGGAAAGTTCTTTTGGTATGTCTAATCAACAAGACCATTGCCATCCCAAGAGGTATGTTCACGTAAACTCGTAAGAATTTCCGCATGCGTAGGACTTACGTGAATTGATTATATGCATGATTTGTTGTTGGATTATTATTTGAATTAATATAGGATTAATTCATGCTAGTAATAATTATAAGAATTAAAATTTTATTTAAATATTCATCCCCAAAGATCTCCAAGCAACTTATTCCCCAACAATCGCATCGAGCCACTTGTTTTTGCCTCAATTTTAAATTGTAATTTAATTCGTTGTCATTAAATTTGAAATTGGATAGTAGAATTGCTAGATCGTTTTTGCAGGTATCCAATTGTCATGGAATTTAATGTGTTTATTTATGATGCATATAAATTGTGGTTTTTAATTCGATTCGGTTTTGCCTCGTGAGAAAATCCACGAGTAGATTAGGATTTGTTTGATTTGATCAATGTAATAGACTAGTCTAGATCTAGGTTTATTTATTTTTTTATAAATAAATTGTAACCGGATCGAAAACGGAGGCGAGACGAAGAATTAAAGGATAAAATCCAGAATCGGCGAGCTTCTGGAAGGCGTCGTCGCGCGAAACGTGCCAAGGAGGCACGCGCCAAGAAAGCGGACGACGCGTTACGCACGCCGCGGGCGAGGCCGAGGGCCGAAAGGCGAGATCGATCGCTGGGCGCAAGACGGGCGGGCGATAGATAATGCGGGCGCCGTGACCAAGCGGGACGGGCGGATGAGGCGAGCGCGGCACGCACGCACGGTGCTTCCGAAGTTCCGGTGGGTGGCGCGGTCAAGTCTTGTGGCGGATCGCGGTTGCAAATACGCGTGTCGCTTACCGAGGCAGACAAGGAGCTTCTTAAAGTGGCTGGCGTCGATACTGTGGCTAAGGCGACGGACGCTTCGGCGGGGGCAGGCGGATGGATCGTGCATCCCTACCAAGCGAGCTACTTGGCATGACATTTCAAGACGGAGTTCTTTTTCGATCACGATCGAGCGGAGAAATTCAAGACGGTGTTTCTTCAAAAATCAAGCCAAGAAAATCAAACCATGACAATTGGATAATTTGTGCCCAATATGTTTATTTTTTCCGCTTTGCTTGATTTATTATTGTCGTTATCTTATGCTTTTATTTAATTTGTTTAAATGTGTTTGCATGAGAGTTGCCCAATGAAAAATCTCACCTTAAAAAAAAATTACTAAGTATGTTTAAATAATTAATTGACAATTTTATTCTGGATAATAAAATTGAATTAATTTTGACCTCCATGATTTATTTATTTGTGAATTCTTTTGGAGAAATTCCCCCCACGGGACGGCCAAAAGTTAGCTTTCACATGAATGAATTCCAAATGGATGATTGTGATTATTACTAAATGGCGGCGATGACCCCCCACGAGGCTCGTTCTAAGCGAAATAATAATCTTGTATTTAATCATGGTTATTACTTAGGTATAAAATTGATATGCATATACTTAAAGTCCTGTCAATTTTATATTGGTCAAGTGGGAGCCAACTATTAATCTGGATATTAAAGGTTTGTAATCGTTTGTTTGTAATCTGCTTGAATGTGTTTAAATAATGACCCACCCCACGTGGCTTATTTGAACTGTTTTGAGATGTTGGCTGATGCATGTTCATATTTTTTTGAGATTTTAATATGATGCATGTGATCGAACATTGTGATATATTTATGCTTATGCATATTATTGTTTATTTCGATTCATCATGTCGCAACCTTTTAATCCACTATTCAATATACTTAAAGACAATTTGCTTATCGGTGAAAACTTTGTTGATTGAATCGTAAACTTACTATTCTCCTCATCGCACAAAGCCATAACTGGGTTCTCACTACACCTAAACCTAAAAAGCCAAAAGATGAGTCCACTAAAACGGTTAAGAAAAAGAGTATGCTTTATCGAGTGTTCCAAACGAAATGGCAAAGTGTACCATCTTGCTTCTATGTCGATGTGTTGCAACACCAACACCGTAACGCTGAGACCGCCGCAGACATCATGACTAGTCTTAAAGCGATGTTTCAACATCGTAACCGCAGGGCTCGCCGGATCACCATGAGGGACTTGCTCTCTATGAAAACGGTGGAGGAACGCCTCGAAGTGAGCACGTTCTCCGGATGATGGCTCACCTTAACAAACTTGAGGTACTTGGCGGCCAATACAATATCGAGACCCAAATCAATTTCAGAGCCCACTTTCTGCGTCGAAAAGCTTTTGAATAGTTCAGCCGAACTACCGGATGAATAATCGAAGTTCTCGATGCCCCGATCTATTGCAAGCTTTAGTCTCGACAGAGGCGATATTAAAAGGGGAAGAGCCCAAGCCTTGGTGGGAAATGGACCTTTTCTTCTTCTAGGCCAAGGGTGGTAAGAACAAGAAAAAGGACAAAAGCCACAAGCAAGTGAACTCAAGTGTTGCCAATGGCAAAGAAAAGGTGAAGAAGTGTGGAGGAGTGAATAAGCCAGCTAAGGGGAAATGCTTCAACTACGGTGAAAAAGGACATTGGAGGTCAGCCTGTTCCAAACCCAAAAGGAATGAAAAGAAAGGTAATTCTCACACACTAGTTGTTGAAACTTATTTAGCGGCGTATGCCTCCCATTTATGGGTGGTGGATACGGGATCCACTGATCATGTTTGTTTCACTTTACAGGGGTTCAAGCGGACCCGGCAACTTAGTGGGAGTGAGGTCCTCATCACACTGGGCAATGCTACGAGAGTGGCAGCTGAAGCTGTGGGAGAAGTGCACCTGTCTTTTGAAGACAGAGTTTTAATTTTAAGAGATGTTCTTTACGTTCCGAATTTTAGAAAGAATTTAATTTTAGTTTCTAAACTTTTTCTTGATGGATATTCGGTTACTTTTAATAAAGTTATTACCATTTCTCTTTTTGATAAATTTATCTATCATGGAACGTTATCGAATAATCTCTATAAAATTAACTCGCGGCACACCACTCACGCGAAATGCATCCTATAACACATCAACTCAAGCTTCCGAGAAAAGAAAACGTTCATCAGACGTGAACGAGACACTTCTATGGCATCTAAGATTGGGACATATAAATCCAAAGAGGATCCAAAGGTTGGTGAATGACGGTTAGCTAGAGTTTCTCCAAGTTGAACCAATTCCAACCTGCGAATCATGTTTGGAGGGTAAAATGACCAAGAGGGCATTTGGAGCCAAGGAATAGAGCCAAAGAAGTTGTTAGAGATCGCTCACACGTATGTATGTGGTCCAATGTCAACCAAAGCAAGAGGAGGTTATGAGTATTTTGTCACTTTTATTGATGATTACTCAAGGTACGGTTATATTTTCCTTATGAAGCATAAATCTGAGACCTTTGAGAAATTCAAAGAATTTAAGGCTCAAGCAGAGAATCATAAGGAAAAACGTATCAAGTCTCTACGATCCGATCGTGGAGACGAATACCTCAAATATGAGTTTTTACTTATCCGATGAAGGATTGCATCTCGCCTAATCGCACTCGAACCCTTAACAAAACGGGGTTGCGAGCTAAGAAACAGAACTCTTTTGAAAATGGTTAGATCTATGATGAGTTATGCGGATATTCCCAAGTCGCTTCGGGTCATTCCTTGGAGACAAAGAAATTTACATTCTCGAACTTGGTGCCATCCAAATCGGTTCCCAAAACTCCCAAAGAATTGTGGACCTGATGCAAGCCTAGTTTGAGACACATGAGGATTTGGGGTGTCCGCCCACGTGATTGACAAGGAAGCCGATAAATTGGATCCTCGATCGTAATTAAGGTTGTTTGTGGGATACCCCGGGGAACAAAAAGGGTGTATGTTCTATGGTCCTCAAGATCAAAAGGTGATAATAAGCACCCACTTTAGATTTTTGGAAGAAGACTATATGAACGAAAAGAAGACCCGTAAGTGAGATTACCTTAAATGAGCTAAGGTGGCTAACCTCAATGCCAACTGTACAAGATGACATACCAAACGACACACTTACACAACCGAAACCTCGTCGTAGTGGGAGGGTTGTGAAACAGCCCGAGAGATTCATGGGAATAGGAGAGTCCTCGGACTTGATTCCTGGACAAGACGAATCAGACCCATGGACATAGGACGAGGCAATCCAAGAC
Source organism: Stenogyne calaminthoides (assembly GCA_037126765.1). Taxonomy (NCBI): domain Eukaryota; kingdom Viridiplantae; phylum Streptophyta; class Magnoliopsida; order Lamiales; family Lamiaceae; genus Stenogyne; species Stenogyne calaminthoides. Next base: position 33,145,390 of record JBBCBC010000003.1, on the reverse strand, counting down.
AAGGATGCAGATTCTTGGCAAACAGCAATGAAAGCCGAAATGGGTTCTATGAATCATAACAGAGTGTGGGAGCTAGTCGAACCACTTAATGGGGTCAAACCCATTGGTTGCAAGTGGGTGTATAAGAGAAAAAGAGGATCGGCGGGAAGGTGGAAACCTTCAAGGCAAGACTCGTGGCGAAAAGGTTATACTCGTAAAGAAGGATCGACATGAGAAACTTTTTTACCCATAGCCATGCTCAAGTCCATCCGATTCTCTTATCGATTCTTTGCGCGATCTCTCGACTTTGAAATCTGCAAATGGATGTCAATACGACTTTCCTAATGGAAGTCTTGATGAAGAGATCTATATGCAACAACCCCAAGACTTCATTGAAAAAGACCAAGAACACCTAGTTTGTAAGCTCATGAAGTCCATTTACGGACTCAAACAGGCATCCAGAGCTTGGAACTAATGTTTTGATCATGTTATAAAGTCTTATGGGTTTGATCAAAATGAGTTCGAAAGTTGTGAGTACAAAAAGCGTGTCAGAACTGCATTGGTATTCTTAAGACTATACATAGATGACATTCTCGATCATCGGGAACGATGTGAAGGTGTTATCGGGGCGTAAGGGCATGGCTTTCAAAAAAAACAGTTTGATATGAAGGACTTGGGGAAGCGCCTTTGACATCCTTGGGATCAAGATCACCGAGATCGCAAGAAAATGATGATAGGCTAGTCGCAAGCTTCATACATGACACCGCCTTGAAACGATTCAAAGATGCAGGATTCCAAGAAAGTCTTCGTACCTTTCAGACATGGAATCCATCTATCCAAGAAAATGTGCCCTAAGACCCAAAAAAGAGATAGATGACATGAGAGGCATTCCATATGCTTCGTTACCGCCGAAGCCTTATGTATGCAATGATGTAATACGAGACCGGATATCTCGCTTTCCGTTGGCATGGTGACAAGATATCAAAGTAACCCGGAAAAGAACATTGACGGCAGCTAAAAAACATTCCAAGTATCCGAAAAGAACTCGATAGAATGTTAATTTATCGGTCGAGATAGTCTAATCCCCATCGGCTACAAGGACTCGATTTCCAATCGGACATAGACTCGAAAAATCTACCTCCGATAGTGTGTTTTTGCATGGGGAAGGAGCCGTGACATGGAGAAAGCGTTAAGCGAAATGCGTTATAGATTCTACCGTGTGAAGCCGAATATGTAGGCTAACTGCGAGGCAAATGAAAAGAAGCGGTTTGGCTCAAGAACTTCCTAGTGGACTTGAATGTAGTTAAAGTTGCCCAAATAGAATCATCATTTATTGTGACAATGCTTAGAAAGTTGCAAATTCAAAGAAACCAAGAGCCCACAAGGCCGCAAACACATTGAAAGGAAATACCATCTTATACGAGATATCGTTAAGAGAGAGATATAGATGTGGCAAAGATAAATACGAAGACAACCTAGCGATCCATTCACAAAGGATCCTCCTCAATACATTCGAGAGACATGTGGAAGGAATGAGTGTCAAGACCGGTGCCAATCTTCTTTTTGAGTATAAGTGGGAGAAATTATTAGATTCGTGTGGGTGACATTAGATGTCACGAATTAGGAACTACACGAGACATGTTGTAGTATACTTAAAAGGACTTTTGAGTATAAGTAGGAGATTGTTGGGATTATACCGAAAGTATGCTTTTACTTTGTATAATCAAAACCTAATTTCGGACTTATTTATTTTGAATAAATAGTTTATCACTAATGCTTTAAATATCATCGAATGTTACATATATTTATTGCATAACTGTTCATTAAATAAGACGTGTTACATTGTAGTTAATTTAGTGATACCGGATCACGGAAGATTAAATTAACAATCCTTTGTAACTAAAAAGTACACCATTCACGACCTAGATGGAAATGAACAATCCATCGTGAAAGGTTGAAGTGTAAGGCTCTTGATTGGCTTGTCTTGACCAAGAGATTACACTAGTACATGACCGATGACGAATTGGACCTCACACAGAGGACAAATTCTTGAACCCAACAAGGAAGAATTAGACCTCGGTGGTTCGTTATTTCTTAATCTTCGCTCCAAATAGGATCACGTGTGGTTGGTAACTATTGCTTTGACTTATCATGGGTAGAGAATCAACGAGATTCAATACTTTTTATCTTGGGCAATATTATTGGTCACACGTGATTGCTAAGATTTAATACGGAGAATCGTAAAAGCACGCTTGTTCGACGGTTGCCCTTGGAAGGTTCATAAGCTTTATCATACCAAATCTTACAAGTGGAACTAGTTTTCTGTATGGATAATAATGTTGAACCGCTCCTTAACCAAGGACAAAAGATATTAATTAATGGAAAGCTATTTCAGCCGCTTGAATTAATTAATGGGCTAGATAATCTTAAACGCGGAAATAATAACCTGGAGCCATATTGACCGTAATATGGGTTAAGATGGATAGTGCAATATTAATTATGTAGTGGGATTAATTAATATTTATGGACTTGAATAATATTGTGGCTCAATATTGATAATTTAAGATCCATTGGAAGGTCCAATCTTAATTTCCTAAAGGCCCCCTAAGTAGCCCAACATAAAGTCCAATAACTGAAAAAAGTGTTTAAAATAAAATAAATATTGTTGCCTTTATTTTTCCTCATAAATTAAAAATTATGGATTAAAATGGGAGAAAGATTTTCTTTTGAATTTTGTTATGGAATGAAGATATGTATTCTTGGAATACAAGATTGTCTCATTAAATTCAAGAAATCTCCCACTTGGTTATCCATATAGTATTTTCGAAAATTTTGAATATAAAGGGCAAGAAAGATTTTCTTGAAAAGTTATTATGAAAGATATGTGTCGCGAGTCGTTTCGGTTGATGAATATTATGTGGCTAATTTAATTACAACTCACAAACAAAACATATACGTGTAAAATGAACAGTAAATAAGATGAATTTGTTGACCCGGTTAAATAATATATGACTACTCCGGGGCATACCAAGCCAGGATGTAGTATTATGAGCTTTACACGTACAGTTCTTGATACATCTTACGAAGATGAATCGATACAGGTTAACGAATGAGTTCTAGGGTTTTTCATATATGTGGATGAACACTCTGATTTTTCTATTCCTCACCTCTCGTGGGATTTCAGAGGCTATCTTTTTCCGGGATTATTTTATGGACCAACCCTTTCTTCTTTTTTTTTTCTTCCATTTATCGTGATTGCGTCAGCATGAGTGGATTGGTAAAGCATGTGCTGGATTCTTTGGATCATGCAAGAACTCCGGTGGTGTTGCCACGTTTCTGACTTCATCTTCTAGATTGATCTTTGAGCAAACGTCGTCAATCGTCAGAATTAATCTTTTGTTCGGTTGGACTTTCTGTTCGTCGCTTTTAAGACAGTTCTTCAGGGGATTTGAGTTCGAACATACTGACCTGGTTATGTTTGTTCGGTAGGGGTCGCCGAGCAATTCTCGATCGGTTAACAAAAAAAAGTAACTCATCCACCGGCATGATTATATTCAAACATTACACGTGTCACTTTTGATGTTCGACACTTACGATTTATTATATCGAACACAACAATACCCCCAAATGTCGCTTTGTATTCTACATTGGGCCCGTCTGTTAAAATCTGATTGGGCCATGTTTGGCATCGCTCCGAATTCCGCGCTGAAACTTCGAATTAGTACCCGGTGTCTATTTAAATCATATTTCTCCACTTTAAAATTTTTTTCCTTTTCCTCTACTCTTCTATCGCCTTCCGTTCGAAAAGTTTCCTTGCCGAAGGATTCATTGTTCCTACGAAGAAAATCATTCAGTAATCGCCAAGATTCTTCTTCTACTTTATAATCATGGCCTCGTCAATTCTCTGCTCAATCCGACCATTATAGTTCCCCTTCGCCTTCCCCATTAGTAGAATCCCCCGCTATAATGTAAGTACATCGGAGGCAAATGCCTCGAATTCAGATTCCGGCAATTTAAACAACCATTTACCGGTTCTTTTTCTTCGACCGATAAAGCCCAAACGGAGTCGGATGGGTTTACCCTGAATGATTCGGCTTGGACGATTCTCGATTATAATTCTTCGCCCCAAATTCAAATTAGGTCTATGGCTATTGATAATGTTGATGTAGATAGAAATAATATTTCTTGTGGAGGGGGGAAATTTTAGCAATCGCAAATTTAGTCGAATCGAACATAGGTGTAGATGGTGGGCAAAACTCCTAACTTGGTATACTGTTGGTGTTCCTCACAAATCCAACATATAAGCGAGTATAATGCTCGTTATAATTTTGGCTTGCCCTTAACAACCTCATAGGATTAGTGTAGAGAACGAGTACCCAATGAAAGCAAAATGGCGAGCATAATTGATGTAGATATGCTCGCCACCGCATAGAATTTATGAAACCCCTAAGGATGTCTTTTTTCGGGCACCCGATCCTCGATGAAGGAAATGACCAACCCCCGAGGGTTGTGTTGCCGTGAATTTGGACACCATGGAGGCTGGACTTGATTTCCTCTCCATCCCAAGCAATTACCCGCTTGCTCGTGGAATGGAATATCTCCATTACACAACTCAAACCGAATGGATGGCATATGGTCATGAGTTTTTTGACGTTGTTCGCAAAAAATGAAACCAAGGTATTATCCTTCGGCAAAATGAACTTGCTTTGGTTAGTGCACTTGACTCGTCCGAGGGGCGAACATGGGTGGTTGTTTATGCAAGCTAACGCCAAGTGCAAAATTATCGAGGATGTCTTTAACAAAATTAGTACCGGAAAGAGAAATTCGGTTCGTGAGGGGCGATTGAAAAGCCCGGCCTGGAAGCGAGCCAAATGCTCGTTTGATATCCCCAACGACTTCGGAGTGTACCAAGTAAGTGATTTCGTAACTTTCATTCTTCAATTTGAACCGATTTTAACTCACTTTTTATTTCGCGGATTCCACCCGCTGACGGATAAGAGACAAAACGACGGCTATTTCAAAGAAATAGTTTGGCGGTCGATCTAGAACCCCATTCGGAAAGATCCGTGATAACTTTGAACACCTTTAGAACAAAGAAAGAAAGGAGGTTTGTTCGTACTTCCTCACCATCTTGTTGTTTGTTGATCCTTCCTAGTAAGGATTATCTTTTGTTTTTGTACAAGTCTTGTGGTCTTTTGTTCGCCGTCACTCGTTGATTCCGATTTCGCTTTATCTATAAATTTTTCCAATTTGTGACCATCGGCGTGAGTACGCCCCAACACACCGAGATGGCTCAAGAAAAAAAACAGAAACTTGCTTTCGGATTCAAGCTGAAGAAGCTCAAATGAAAGGTGTAGAGGGAGGCAAGCAGGCCAAAACGACCCTCATCCGTCCTGGAGAATCAAGTCGAAAGCACGCAGGGGCTCCTGCTCTACCGAAAGCATGGGGGTCGAAGGCGAACAAACTCCACCACCGAAAAGACCAAGGGTGGAGATCGTGAAACAGGCCAAGCCAAACAGGCCCGAAAACAAGGGTCGATCGAATAGGGCCAACCGAGCAAACTCAAACAAGATCGATCTTGGCCAGTCGACTCGGACCCTACTGTCGAGGCGATCAGAGCCGGCCGCTTCTGTTGTTGGTCCCATTTAAGCAGTTGTCGAAATGGAAGTTGGCACATCTTCTCCTCCTCCAAATTGGACCTCGATCTTGGACTCGATAGACTCGAGCTACGATCTCCAGAAGATAAGTCATTCCCTGGATGGGATCCGGCTCGCGTGGGGTGTACATTTTTGCTCGCTCTGTACCTTTGGTTTTACAGTCGATATCTCTATTCTCACTTAGTCAAATATGTGTATCTCTGTAGGTTGAAGCGGGTTGTAGCCCTTAATGCCCGACCCTAAAGAATTACTTTTGCTTTCGAGTGTTACTAAAAGTTCGGCGTCTTTTAGCATGTTCAAAAAAGCTTGTCGGACTTCGTGTTCGGCGTGGACTCATCGATCTGGAGGAGTCTCACGACGGTCCCACCCCTAGAAACTATGCGTTTATGGTGGTGCTTTGGTCGATCTTTGGTCGCTCTTGAGAAAGCTTATGCTCACCGCTAACATCCAAGCCAATTATTTGGCTTTGATTAGAACTTCAAGACAAAGTGATCGAAATTTGAGCAGTCCAGGATTTAACCGAATCGCTCAGATCAAACTGTTTGGCACAAAAGTGGCGTGCCTTCGTGGAGGATGCTCGCCAATTTCAAGAGGATGCTCGCCTAGCTCAAGAGGATGCTCGTCACCTGAGAGGCAAGACGAATCGGTCTCGGGGAGGAGATCAATATAATGAAGGGCTCAAGAAGAAATGAATCTTTGAGCCCGTAAACTTGGCCGTGTTGAAAAAATGGAAAGTGAGAGGGACGAACTTGGCAAAAAAATTCATCGTTCTTTGAGACTAACACTCGTTTAGGCCTTGAAAACTCTAAGCCGCATGACGAACACATTGACTCCATGTCTAACTTCGTATATTTGCGCTTTTTGCCGATCTTTGCTCGACCGTTAGCCACACACTCAACAATGAGCAAATTGCCCCCTTCATATCCGATTTTCAAAGAAGACGGTTGATAACCCTCCGGATCGCAACCTCCCAATGTCGATTTGAATGGTCTGCAGGACTTTTTCCGTTCTTCCCGAAGGATCAAAATTGACGATCCAATTCCGGATGAAGAGAGAACTCGGACATTATTGCTATCGAGGTTGCCGATCAAAATCTTCATCTTGGATCCGGGATCAATCAAGTGCAGATTTGAGCAAGAACCTCCTAAATCGAGCAAAGTCGCCTCCTAGCGAGCATCCGATGCCCCACATCCCGAAGTCATTGAGGGACCCGAACATAATGTGTTCGACATTTCTCTTCCATCTACCCCTAATTTTGACTTTATGCCTTGATGTTTTTTTTTTTTTGCAAGACTTGTGTAATTTTTTTTCTTCTTCACTTTTTAATTCCGAACAATATATCTTTAGTTTTTTCTTGTTGATACTTCTTCTTTTGTCCAATATTTCGTCAATTGAACAAATGAATTTCATATTGAATTGTTTCCTCTAACTTTTTTTGTTGAGGATGAACGTTGATACTTGTGTTGCACGATATTTTCTTTGTTACTTTCGTTCGCTTTATTCTTTCCGATTTTGCCTCTTTTCTTTTTCTTATGAATTGAACATTAGGTTTACTTTTTATGCCCGCTCACGACTTCTTTCGGTTTTGATTATCTTATTAGCGTTGCAATCATTGATCGTCTTTATTTAGGTGCGACCGGATGGGTTACTTTATGAACCCCCTTTCTTAGTCTTGTGATCGTCTTATTTAGGTGCGATCACTTCGTTACTAAGGGCGTCTTATTTAAAATTGCGACCACGTATTTAAATCGTCACCCGCCGTCTTCTGGTATCTGTAAGTACTAGTCGGCTTATCTCATTCTTGCGTACCCATTACTCGCTTTTTTGGCTGCGGGGAATCGAATCTGAATTAAGTTAAATCAGTGAACATAGACTTCAGGCTCGTTAAATCTTTTGTTCGGTCGTCCCGGCAGTCGACCTCAAATAGGCTCGAACTAGAAAATCTTTAGCGAAACAAAAGTACATATATCATTCTTTTTTTTTTTGCAACACTTTGTATTCTATTACATCGCTCATAGTTTGAAGAAGACTATCTATTACACAACTATTGTTATCGCACCGTGGTTTTGAATTTAAATCTGTCTTGAGTAGACACCTGGTAGCCCTCACCTTGTCCGCGGAATTGATGTTGACAAGGATGTGGCACATCAGTCGCTTTACCCTTTCTTTTTTTTGTAACATGCTCAAGCAAAGAAGAAGATAAACTTTTCCCCTCCCGGACATGTTGTGGTTATCTTTATCATGCAGCATGAGCATGCATGGCGCATGATTTCGCCGCTTAAAAATAGGTCTTGAGCAAAACTTTCACCGCGCGACCATTCCGTCCCTCCAAAGAGATGCCCGAGCATCAAGATCGGATCTTATTTTGGGTGGACTCTATGACATCCCTCCCTTCGAGGAGATTTTGGGGATTCATAGGGGACTCACGGCTTATTATCACAGAAATGTGAAGTAACGCGGAGTGGCAACCATGACTCTTCCCGAAAGCATCTTGAGTCCGGGAACGGGCTTCAACCTCGTGTCGCAAAACGAATGTGAGGTAAAAAGCTCAGATCCGGACAGATGCTCAATTCAAATAATTGATTCTTTGAATCGAGAGCCGGATTCTTCTACGCCCGGGGGCATACTAAACCGCTTTCCTTCCTTCGAGAATCGCAGATTTTTTTCCTTTTTTCTTTTTCATCTTTTTTTTCTTTTTTTTTTTTCCGCTTTTCTTAAGTATAAGTATGCCCCTATTTATAGAACCGCCCCAACCTAGTGCCGCATAGATAATCGGTGCTAGCTCTCTTTATTTTTTTGCTCTCCTTTTTGACATCCGTTTAGGCTTTTTTTTGACTCTTTGCTCAAAAAATTAACTTATCCTCGCATGGTCGCCACCACTTGTCAACTCGCCCGACACGCATCTTCTATTGACAACTCGTTGTGACATGTCTTTGTCCATCAATAGTCTTTGTCCAACATTTTTCTTGAAGATAAGTATCGAAAATAATATATTCTTCTTTTTTATAATCATCTTACTCGTTTTGACTGAATGGTTGATTGTGTTCGTCAACAATATGCTCGCCTTTTATTGATAATATTTTTTTCAAATTTGACGCGTCCACGAAAAAGACAATGGGACTCCATTCAGTCCTCCAAGTCATATGCCCCGCTTTGGTAAACGTTCTATGACTCTGAAAGGACCTTCCCATGCTCGACCAACACACCACCGGGTACCCCATCGATCGCTTTAAAACCAAATCGCCCACATTGAACTCAAGCATTCGGACTTTGGAATTATAAAACTTCTCCGATCTCTTTTGTACATAGCATTCTTGAAATCAGCCTCCGTCCTTCTTTTCTTCCAACAGTCTCGAATTTAGAAATGAGCTGGTCATTAATATGCTCCAAAAGTCATTGTTCGATGACTTGAACTTTGATTTCTGTGGGTATAACAGACCTCCGCACCAAATGCTAAAGCAAAAGGGTCTCTGCAGCTTGATGTTCGAAGTTGTTCGAAGCCCACAATATTTCGTGCAATTCTTCAAATTTATCCTCCCTTTTTGGAATTATCAAGTCTAGCCTTGAGGGTATGCTTGATAATTTTATTGACAACCGACTTGACCTTTTGATCGGGGATAATACTGAGTTGAGTAGTGCTTTTTTATCCCCAACAGCACAATTTTGTCTAAATTCACTTCCATCGAATTGTTTGCCGTTATCCGTGACCAATGATTGGGGTAGCCAAAATCGACAGATGATGTTTTTCCAAACAAAGTTCCACATCCTTTGTTCGGTGATTTTAACAATTGCCTCGGATTCCGCCCATTTAGTATAATAATCAACGGCTACCACAAAGATATCTAACTCCCCGATGTGCGGAGGAAATGGGCCGATTAAATCGATCCCCATTTAGCAAATGGCCATGGACTATAAACTGATACTAATTCTTCAGGTGGGCTATGAATGAGTGGAGAATGTGCCTGGCACTGATAACATGCACGAGCATATGCAAGCGAATCCTTTCTAAGGGTTGGCCAATAATAACCTTTGCTCGATTATTTTATGTGCGGGACGAGCCCACTGTATGATTTCCGCACACTCCATCACGGATTTGTTGCGAAGTACTGCCCTTCTTCGAGTAACACACTTCAAAAGTGGAAGTGAGAAGCTTTTTTGTACAAATGCTCGCCTATAATAGTATATCGAAAGCATTTAATGTCGAGGCGTAGTAGCTTGTGCTTTATTTTTTTCGAGAAGTCCTTTTGTAAATAACTCATTATTATAGTCATCCAAGTTTCTTGTTCGGCCATTATCCGTCGCGATCGCAATCTCGAACCGATGGGCGATAGTCTTGTGATTTATCACAATGTCTGTTGTGTTCGCTACTCCTTCTTCCGTTGCCAGCGTGCGAAAGCATCGTCGAATCGAATTACCCAATCGTGGTAATTGTTCAATGAAAACTTGGTCAAAATGCTCGAGCAACTCTTTTATTTAGTTGTTGATATTGTGCCATTTGTTCGCCTCGGGCCTCATACTCTTTCATTACTTGATAAACGATTACCGAGAATCGCTATAGATCATCGTACTCAATTCCCATTGTCATTGCCATCCGTAGTCCAAATGATCAAAGCTTCATATTCACCCTTCATTATTTGTAGAAAAATCAAATCGAATGGTCATTTTGTAAACGCGTTTGCCTAGTTGAAATTTGATGAGAACTACGCTGCCCGGCTCTTGAACTTGTTGATGATCCATCAACATACATGTGCCATGGTTGATCGACAATTTAAATGGGAATTTGTGGATATGTCAACTCAACCATGAAATCGCCATAGCTTGCCCTTCCTCATTGCTCGGAGCCACGAAAGTAATGCCGAATCGTCCTAACTCCACCGCCCATTTGAGCAATCTGCCCAAGTATCACGTCGGTGGAGGACTTGGCGCAATGGAAACGCAAATCAATACCTCAATCGAGTGGTCGAAAAAATATGGTCGCAATTTTCGCACACTCATTACGGGGCGATCTTAATTTTTCCAACGGAGGATACCGAGTTCGAAACTTTTTTTTAGCACTTGGCTAATATAATAAATGGGTAAATGTGTCGCCTCTTCTCGCGTCAGACGAGCACAAGACTGATCGCGTGTTCGATGCAAAGAAGATACAATAGAGTTGTTCGCGCTCGATAGGCTTAGAAAGGTCTCGAAAGTATCTCGCAAGGTATTGCTTTAATGATTCAAATGCATTCGCAATGCTCGTCCATCGAAATTTCCCTTCTTTAATGCATCAAAGAAAGGTTTACATTTGTCCCCATTTCGTGATATAAACCGGCCACTTACTGGCTAATCGTCCTGCTAACTTTTGGACCTCTTTCACATTTCGGGGGCTTGATATCGAGCATTGCTTGAATCTTTGATGGATTTGCATCAATCCCCGCCGACTAACCATATGTCGGAGGAATTTTCTGAATGAATCCCAAAAAACGCATTTCTTGGGATTTAACTTCATATTATACTTCCTCAATATATCAATCGTTTGTGCGAGGTGGGTGATGTGGTCTTCCTTATGTTCGCTTCTTTACCACAATATCATCGATATATACCTCGATTGTTCGGCCGATGTGTTCGTCCGAACATCTTGTTCACCAAACGTTGATATGTTGCTCCGGCATTCTTTAATCCGAATGGCATGCGTTACCAACAAAGACATGTTCTTTTCAACGCGAGAATCAGTATTCTTTTGATCGTCCGGATGCATTGGTATTTGGTGATAACCAAATAACGATCCATAAATGTCATGAGTTCATGGCCCATTTGATTATCAACCAAATAATCAATGTGGGGCATCGGAAAATTATCTTTTGGACATGCCTTATTCAAATCGATGAAATCAATACACAATCTCCAAGATCCATTTGGTTTGAACGAAGCACAGGTTCACAAGCCATCTTGGGCATTTTACCTCTCGGATCGGTTTTTGTCGAGCGAAATTTTTTGATTTCACTATTCATCGCCGCATATTTTTCCTGACTAAATTTTCTACGTTTTTTGGACAACCGGAGCTTGTATTGGATCAAGGTTGAGGAGCGGGCGTGCATGCTCGATCTATTCCAACCATGTCCTCGTGTGACCATGAACACATCTAAATTTGCTTGAAGGAAGTAATTATTTCGCTCGGACCGGTTCGTATTACGACCAACGAACACTTCTAACTCAGTCCGTTTCGGTCGACATCGATTGGTTCCAATTGCTCAACAGAGTCGCCGCTTTTTTTTTGCTTCCACCGAGGGTCTTGAATGGATCCTCGGCTCATCATCATCAACCTCCATGGGTTCAAAACCTATGCGAGGCTCTAGGTCCGATTGCTCGCTCGGGTGATCAATATTCATTTGATCTAGGAGATTGGGGAATTAGTTGTCTCCCGAAGTTTATGTTCGTGCCTTCGTGTCGCCGCGAATGGTTATGCTCGTCGAACTTATGTTCGCCTAAGATCTTTCGGTGAGATATTTGCTCATTGGCTAGGCTTATCAATCTCCGTGTTCGCTCCATCATATTGACGATACTCTGTCTTTTTCTCGCACGCACGATAGCAAACAATCTCGAGCCTTCTTTTTTGATCTCCTTTTACACTCCCTGCTTCCATCTTGTGTTTCGGAAATTTAACACAATAAGAATACGTGAAACATGCCGCTTTTGAATTCTGAATAAACGGGCGACCTAGAAACCCGTTATAAATTGGATTTGAACATCGACGATTACAAAAATCTAACATTCTAGTTCGCCTAATGTCCGAATTCAAAGTTGATTCTAGCTCGACTCTAACCTAATCATACCATAGGCTCAAGCCATCTGATTCCCAAAACCCATTATAGTATGATTACATGGTTCAATATAACCGCTCAAATCCCCAACTTGTTTTTCCATCCGGGCGAAGGTATTAACGAACAAAATGTTTGCATAAGCCCCAAAGATCAACTAAGAGGCGATGTACCTTCAATCCAAGGAGACGAAAGCATCGATGGTTAAGGAGTCGTTATGGGGGAGTTATAATCCCGCCGAGATCGTCCTCCGAAAATGATTTGGTGTGTAGGTGGGGAACCGGATGATGTGCTTTCGCACCTTTTACCTCGATGGATGTTCTGCATGGCACGATCTCCATCTTTTTTTCGTCTGTTAGATAACGTTGGTGCTGGTAACATCCACCCACAGACCATATTCGTGATTAATCATTTGGATTTCTTGACTTTCTCGACCTCTTCCCACAAGAGGGAGGCCCTCTTTGGTCGTTTGAGATCTCTTTGGTGATTCTTCGGATCACTTGTCAAATGTTTGTTCGGCCTTTCGCTTTCCCTTCGGTCTTACATCTTTTCTGCTCGCGAATCCTCGTTCACGGGGCTTTTCTAAGAACCGGAAAGACGATTTTCTTCATATAGCTTCCAAAGTTGGCGAGCAAATCGCGTAATTTTACGTATTATGCCTGGATGTACTCATGATAATTACAATGATTTGGAAGCGTTAGTCGACGCTTATCCATTACAATTCTTCTTGGCCCATCCAACATGTCCCGATCTTTGATTTGATTAAAGATAGTTTTCTTAAAACGCCCAAAAGACTTCGTGGGGCATTTGCTTCGCTCTTTGTTCAAAAGGTTTGAAAGAGGTTTGATCCGTATTCCACGCTTCATTCATTGTTTTCTTTTTCAAATCTTTCCTAGCGATAGGCTCTCGTCTCAATTGTGATTGTGCGAAAGCAAATCTTGCATGGCTATAATTTTAGTCGCCGCTTTCTAAACTCGAAAGTACGAGTTCGCCAATCTTGATGCATGGCCTTCCACATGTATCTCAGATTTAAAGTCGCCTCCACCACCGCGAGGATCTTAGCATCCTCTTCAATCGGGCTCCATCATATAAACATTTATCAAATCTTTCTATGTATGATCGATCGACTCACCTTTTTAATTGGGGAAAAATCTTGCCAACCTTTGTTTTTTGTGAGGGCGAAGCACACATGATTTGAAAATGGGACAAAATTATGTCGTCCCCAAGCCAGCGAAAAGATGTGATGGATGCAATGCGGGTAAAGTGGTAAACCACCTATGTGCTCGATCACCCAAAGTCATGGGAATGATCGATTGCGTCGCGTCTGTTTCCACATCGCGATCATAAAGTCCGAAAATTTGGTTGAGATGGACATGAGGATCCGACTCATTTAAAATAGGAATTGGTGGTCGGTCTTTTGCGACTTTCTCTTGGACTTCGCCGCCATGATCGCTGGAGATAATGGCGAACAAAGGTACTGATGTTCGTTCGAGGGTAGTTTAGTCGCGGCGGATCGGGCCATAATTCCACGATGGCTTTTTGCATTTCTCAAGAATTTCAAGGATCGATAGACTTAGATTGGGGTCATGTTTCCCATCATGAGGATCTCGTGGATCATGCTTTCGTGATGGGGCGATCCCCTCTCCAAGTTTGTCCTTACTACCCAATCGGTGATGGATAGACAACTTTGTTCCCTTGATATTTGTTCGATTGTACGGATGCTTTTGAAGATCCGAATCTTGCGGGCACCTCTATTGGATGTCTCTTTCCCGGATCCTCGTCGCTTATTATTGCCGATTCGGTCTTTGGCGGAGAGCCTCAAACGTCAAACGCCCGATGGTCTAGACCCCTTGAGGTTTGTTAGTCATCCGACATATCATCGGCTTTTTTACTAGTCCGCTTTTGCGCTTTTTAGCTTGCTTTGTCAGTCGGTGTATGTAGTGTTGCTCTTCCCGCTTTTGAGCCTCTAACCTTCGCCAATTCTTTTTTTTCCTCTCTTTACGTGCTCGTAGCAAAAAGTGATTGCTTTTGTAGTGGCCACGGATTATTGGCTATATCCTCAAGATTAATAGTTTCCACCGCTTTGATCTTTATGAGGTCGACCGGGGCCTCCTTTTTCCGTCATATGGTCATTTTGTTCCGACCTCTCCGTTTTGTGTTCCTAGATTGAGGCATTATATTTCTTTTTTTTAAATTTAACTAGGGGTTTGTGTATGGGTTGGTTTTTTGGATCCGGATTCAAGATTCACCCTCCTTCTAGCCTTGATTGTCATGAAGTCGTCGTTTGATGATGAATATTATGTGGCTAATTTAATTACAACTCACAAACAAAACATATACGTGTAAAATGAACGATAAATAAGATGAATTTGTTGACCCAAATAATAATATATGACTACTCACGGGGCATACCAAGCCGGATGTAGTATTATGAGCTTTACATCGATTCTTGATACATCTTACGAAGATGAATCGATCTGAGTTAACGAATGAGTTCTAGGGTTTTTCATATATGTGGATGAACACTCTGATTTTTCTATTCCTCACCTCTCGAGGATTTCAGAGGGCTATCTTTTCCGGGATTATTTTATGGACCAACCCCTTTCTTAACTTTTTTTCTTCCATTTATCGTGATTAGTCAAGCATGAAATTTTGGATTGGTAAAGCATGTCTTTGGATTCTTTGGATCATGCAAGAACTCCTATTGGTGTTGCCCGTTTACGACTTCATCTTCTTGATTGATCTTTGAGCAAACGTCGTCAATCGTCGAGAATTAATCTTTTGTTCGGTTGGACTTTCGTTAAATCGCTTTTAAGACAGATTCTTCGAGATTTGAGTTCGAACATACTTGACTGGTTATGTTTGTTCGGTAGGGTTTGGTAGAAAGCAATTACGATCAACATGCGAACAAAAAGTAACTCATCCAATTCTGGCATGATTATATTCAAACATTACACGTGTCACTCTTTGATGTTCGATTAATTCTGATTTATTATATCGAACACAACAATATGTATTTCTTGAAATACAAGAATATCTCATAAATTCAAGAAGATCCAAATCTTGGATTCTTGTTCCCTAATATTTTCGAAATTTCCATAACAAAGAGGAGGTGGGATTTTGTGGAATATTATAATTATGGGAAAAAGAATATAGGAGATATATTCAAGATTTCTTGGAGATCAAGAAAAGATTTTTCCACATTGTTTTTGCCCTAAAAAATCGACCACCACTACTCTATAAATAGGGGATGATTCTTTCATTCCCAAGTACAATTCCATGTGCTGGAAAAATTAGTAAATCCACAAAGGTGGTGCAACAAAGTTTATTTTCCTTTTGTTAATTTTTCGCAAGTGTCCTACCACCGGATAGTCGAGCAAGGATTAAGGGAATACTTGGGAAGTTCTTTTGGTGTGTCTAATCAACAAGACCATTCTTAGTCCCCAAGAGGTATGTTCACGAAACTAGTAAAAATTTCATATCGACGCTCGGACTTACGTGAATTGATTATATGCATGATTTGTTGTTGGATTATTATTTGAATTAATATAGGATTAATTCATGCTAGTAATAATTATAAGAATTAAATTTGTATTTAAATATTAATCCCGAATAGATCTGTGCAACTTATTCCCCAACATAAATTCTTCAGAACTGAACAAGGAAGAATTAGACCTCAGTGGTTCGTTATTTCTTAATCTTCGTTCCTTAAATAGGATCACGTGTGGTTGGTAACTATTGCTTTGACTTATCACGGGTAGAGAATCAACGAGATTCAATACTTTTTATCTTGGGCAATATTATTGGTCACACGCGATTGCTAAGATTTAATACGGAGAATCGCGTGTGCAACGCTTTGTTCGACGGTTTTGCCTTTGTGAGGTTCATAAGATTTATCATACCAAATCATGCAAGTGGAACTAGTTTTCGGTATGGATAATAATGTTGAACCTTTCCTTAACCAAGGACAAAAGATATTAATTAATGGAAAGCTACTTCAGTGGCTTGAATTAATTAATGGGCTCGATAATCTTAAACACGGGAAATAATAACCGGGAGCCATATTGACTGTAATATGGGTTAAGATGGATAGTGCAATATTAATTATGTAGTGGGATTAATTAATATTTATGGGCTTGAATAATATTGTGGCTCAATATTGATAATTCAAGATCCATTGGAAGGTCCAATCTTAATTCTCCTAAAGGATCCCTAAGTAGCCCAACATAAAGTCCAATAACTGAAAATGGTGTTTAAAAATAAAATAAATCATGTTGCCTATTTTTCCTTATTTTTCGAAAATTATGGACAAAAGAGGGAAGAAAGATTTTCTTTGAATTTTGTTATGGAATGAAGATATGTATTCTTGGAATACAAGATTATCTCATTAAATTCAAGAAATCTCCCACTTGGTTATTCATATTTGATATTTTCGAAATTTTTGATAATTAAGGGAAAGAAAGATTTTCTTGATTTTTTTGAAAAGATATTATGGAAGATATGTATTTCTTGAAGTACAAGTATGTCACATAAATTCAAGAAGATCCAAATCTTGGAATCTTGTCCCTAAATTTTCGAAAATCTCCATAACATGATGAGGTGGGATTTTTGTGGAATATTTTAATTATGGGAAAAAGAATATAGGAGATATATTCAAGATTTCTTGGAGATCAAGAAAAGATTTTCCCACATTGTTTTCTTCCCTAAAAAATCGTCCACCACCCCATCTATAAATAGGGGATGATTCTTTTCATTCCCAAGTCTGATTCCATATCTTTGGAAAAATTAGTAAATTCACAAAGGTGGTGTAACAAAGTTTATTTTCCTTTTGTTAATTGTTCATGAGCATCCTACCACCCGATTGTCGAAAGCAAGGATTAAAGAATACTTGGGAAGGTTTTTTTTGGTGTCTAATCAACGAGGCCATTGCCATTCCAAGAGGTACGTTCACGTTAACTCGTAGTAATTCCGCATGTGTAGGATTTACGTGAACTGTTTATATGCATGATTTGTTGTTGAATTATTATTTGAATTAATATAAGATTAATTCATGCTAGTAATAATTATCAGAATTAAATTTTATTTAAATATTTATCCCAAATAGATCCGTGCAATTAATTCCCCAACAGCATTTCGTGAGTGGTGTGCACAGTTAATTGTATAGAGATTATTCGACAATGTTCCATGACAGATAAATTTATCATAAAAAGAAATGGTAACAACTTTATCAAAAGTAACCGAATATCCATCAAGGTAAAGTTTAGAAACATAAATTAAATTCTTTCTAAAACTAGGAACGTAAATAACATCTCTTAAAATTAAAACTCTGTCTTCAAATGACAGGTGCACTTCTCCCATCTTGCTTCACCGCCACTAAATAGATCATCGCCCGAGATGATGAGGATCTCACTCCCACTAAGTTCTTGGTCCGCTTGAACCCCCGTAAAAGTGAAACAAACATGATCGATGGACCTCAGATTCCCACCCATAAATGGGAGGCATCTGTTTCTAAGAAGTTTCAACAACTAGTGCGTGAGAATTACCTTTCTTTCCATTCTTAGAAGAATTGGAGCAGGCCGTCCTCAAGTGTCCTACTCTGCCGCTTTCCAAAACTCTCCTCATGCTTGATTCCATGCTCTTATTTGGTGTTGAGTCTGCTTGGTTTAACTTTTTTCTCTTTTCATCATTCTTATCACCATTTGACCTAGAATAAAGAGAAGATTTCCGTTTTCCCAAGTTCTTTTCCTCGCGCTCCATCTCCCTTTCAACCAAAGTGAGAGCATTTACAAGATCATCCACGGTAAAATCTAGATCTTCCAATAGATACTCAAGATAGTGGTGATTATAGCTCTTTGGTAAGGATTGGAGAATGAAATCAATCTTAGTCTTGAAATCACATTTTTCGCCGAGGATCTCAAGCTCCTCAAAGAGCACCATAACCCTAAGAACGTGCTGCGCTACAGTCGTCCCTATTTCCATTTTTAATTCAGTCATTTGTTGCTTCATGCTTTGGACTGCCATACGGGTCGGATGTGCGAACATCGCTTCGAGATTCTGCAATATGTCTGCAGCGGACTCATATCCTTGGTGAAGGCATCTCAAAAAATCTGACAGGTGTGCCAGAATTGTATCCTTCATCAATTCATTTGCCAGCTCCCATTCACCATATTGCATCTCATCCCATGTTCCGGCATTCTTAGCTGGTTTTTCGGTTTTTGGTGTATCAAGCACCCATTTGGATGGTGATGCGGCTAGGACAGGTTTTAGTTTGCATATCCAATCAACGAAGTTTTCACCAGTAAGAAAATTGTCTTTAAGTATATTGAACAGTGGATTAAAAGATTGAGACATGATGAACTGAAATAAATAACAATATGCATAAGCACAAAAATATCACAAGGTTCGATCACATGTATCATATTGAAATCTCAAAAAAATATGAACATGTATCAGCCAACATCTCAAAACAGTTTAAATAAGCCACGTGGGGTGGGTCATTATTTAAACACATTCAAGCAGGTTACAAACAAGAACAACTACAAACCTTTAATATCCTGATTAATAGTTGGCTCCCACTTGACCAATATAAAATTGTCAGGGACTTCGGGGAAGTATATGCATATCAATTTTATACCTAAGTAATAACCATGATTAAATACATAATTATTATTTCACTTTGAACGAGCCTCGTGGGGAGGATCATCGTCGCCACTATTAATAATCCACAATTATTCGTTTGGAATTTATTCATGTGAAAGCCATCTTTTGACCGTCCCGTGGGGGGAATTTCTCCAAAAGAATTCACAAATAAATAAATCATGGAAGTCAAAATTAATTCAATTTTATTATCCGGGATAAAATTATCAATTAATTGTTTAAGCATACTTAGTAATTTTTCGAAAGTGAGATTTTTCAAAACATTTTCTCATGCATCGCATATTCAAACACAATTTAAATAAGCATAAAATAATGCATAAACATCAAAACAAAAAAAAAACCCATTGGGCACATATATCCAATTGTCACGGTTAATTTTTGTCATGTCTTGATCTCGAGAAATCGTCTTCTTTGCCTTCATCGCTAAATCTCGAAAAAGTTCATCACGTCAAACAACGCTATCGACCAGCTTGGCCTGCCCCCGCTAGCACTCCTTCCGGCCGTGTCGATGGCGCCCACTTGTGGCCCAGCGCTTGCAGCGCCGTCGCCTAGTGGATCCACGCCCGCCAGCGCATCGCCAGCGGTTCTCCGGCGCACATTCGATTCAGCAGGCTCTTGTGGCGCCGCATGCGCCTTAAATCGCCCATACGCCTCTCCGCGCCCGCCCGATCGCGCCTGCCCTGCGCTACGTGCGTCGTCGTCTGCCGTCGTAATCGGCACGTGATCCCACCTTCCTTCGACCCTTAACCTCCGCCCAGCGCGCGTCGCAGCTATCCCTTCGCCCGTGTCGTACCGCGTGCCTCCTTAACGTTTAAACCAGCAACCTTGGCCGTCTGCGCCGGTTAAGATCCATCCGTCTTTAATCCATTAAATGTTCATCTTGGCTCAAAGATCCGGGTTCAATTTATTTAAGAAAAATAAATAAATCTAGATCTAGACTAGTCTATTACATTGAATCGAATCAAACAAATCCTAATCTACTCGTGAATTTTCTCACGAGGCAAAACGAATCGAGCAATCAATTAAAACCACAATTTATATGCATGCATAAATATAAACATTCATCAAATACCATGACAATTGGATACCCGCAAAAAGATCTAGCAATTCTACTATCCAATTTCAAATTTAATGAAAAACGAATTAAATTACAATTTAAAACTCGAGAGTCTAAACCGAGGCTCGATACCGGTTGTTGGGGAATTAATTGCTCGGATCTATTCAGGATGAATATTTAAATACAAATTTAATTCTAACAATTATTACTAGCATGAATTAATCCTATATTAATTCAAATAATAATTCAACAACAAATCATGCATATAAAACAGTTCACATAAATCCTACGCGACGCGAATTACTCTGGGTTTCGTGAACTAACTTTTGCTTGAATGACAATGGACTTCGTTGGCACGAACACACCAAAAAGTCTTCCCAAGTATTCCCAAGTCCTTGCTCGTCAATCTGGTGGAAGGAAACTCGCGATAAATTAACAAAAGAAAAAATAAATTATTTGTTGCACCACCTTTGTGGATTTCTAATTTTTCCAACACATGGAATTGCAGTTGGGGATGAAAGAATCATCCCCTATTTATAGAGCGGGGGTTGGTCGAAATTTTGGGATAAAAATAATATGGGAAAATCTTTTTTTTGATCTCTAAGAAATCTTGAATATATCTCATATATTCTTTTCTCCATAATTAAAATATTCCACAAAAATCCCAACTCCTCTTGTTATGGGATATTTCGAAATTTTAAGAGAAAAGAAACCAAGATTTGGATCTTTTTGAATTTATGAAATATACTTGTATTGCAAGAATACATATCTTCCATAATATCTTTTCAAGAAAATCAAGAAAATCTTTCTTTCCCTTAATTATTCAAAATTTTCAAAATTTTCATAGTAAATAACCAAGTGGGAGATTTCTTGAATTTAATGAGATAATCTTGTATTCCAAGAATACTTATCTTCATTCCATAACAAAATTCAAAGAAAATCTTTCTCCTTCTTTTATTTACTATTTTTGAAAAATAGGAAAAATAGGCAACATAATTTATTTTATTTTCAAACACCTTTTTCGATTATTGGACTTTATGTTTGTGCTACTTGAGGGGCCTTTAGGAGAATTAAGATTGAACCTTCCAATGGATCTTGAATTATCAATATTGAGCCACAATATTATTCAAACCCATAAATATTAATTAATCCCACTACATAATTAATATTGCACTATCCATCTTAACCCATATTACTGTTAATATGGCTCCCGGTTATTATTTCCCGTATTTAAGATTATATAGCCCATTAATTAATTCAAACCACTGAAATAGCTTTCCATTAATTAATATTTTTTGTCCTTGGTCAAGGAACGGTTCAACATTATTATCCGTACCGAAAACTAGTTCCACTTGCAAGATTTTGTATGATAAATCTTATGAACCTCCCAAGGGGGCAAATCAAACAAGCGTACTTGCACACGATTCTTCGTATTAAATCTTAGCAATCGCATGTGACCAATAATATTGCCCAAGATATAAGGTATTGAATCTCGTTGATTCTCTACCCGTCATAAGTCAAAGCAATAATTACTAACCACACGCGATCCTATTTAAGGGACGAAAATTAAGAAATAACGAACCACTGAGGTCTAATTCTTCCCAGTTCAGTGTTGAAGAATTTATCCTCCTGTAGGTCCTATTCAGTGCATCAGTCATGCACTAGTGTAATCTTTTGGTCAAGACAAGTCAATCTGAGCCTTACACTTCAACCTTTCACGATGAATTGTTCATTTCCATCTAGGTCGTGAATAGGGTACTTTTAATTACAAGTGACTGTTAATTTAATCTTCTGTGATCTGATATCACTAAATTAAGTACAATGTAACACGCACTATTTGTTGAACAGTTATACAGTAAATATATGTAACATTCAATGGTATTTAAAGCATCAGTGATAAATAATTTATCAGTAAATAAGATAGAAATTCAGTTTAGTTATACAAAGTAAAATCATACTTTCCAGTATAACCCCAACAGCTTACTGACGTGGCATCCCTTTGTACAAATTAGTGTATCGAGCAGCCATCATTGTAACATATCGGCAAGCCACATCATATTTGGGCACAACTTTAAGCTGCAGATTTGCAAAAATACTAAAAATTGATAATTTATTAGTAATAATTCAAAATTTTAAGTTATATTGCAATTTAATGAAGGATGGTGGTTGAATTTACAATTAAACCAATTTCAATATACGTAATCATTTTATAAATATTTCAATTCATATCTCAATTTATATTTTTTAATTGCAATTGAAGGCTTGATTTAATATTCTTAATCTTGAGTCAAGGCCAAAAGAAAAGAAAAAAAAATTAAAATTAAAATGATACAATATGATAAAAAAAAAAAATTGGAGTAGTGCAACACATTTTATTGTTGTGACAACGACTTGAATTTTTTCTTTTTAAATATAGGGTCTTGGATTGAGACAAAAAAATAAATAAATCAAGTTTTGAATTCTGAAAAAAAAAAAAATGAAATGCTCAATTGAGACATTTATAAAATTGGGACTTATATTTAAACTCAATCTAAAAATTGGTCCTTAATATTAATTTCTTCCACCTCTAAATTATGTATTGTTGAGTGTTTTTTATATTGATTTTTTCCGCCTCTAAAATATGTATTGCTGATGTGTTTTCTTTTTCTTTTTTGAAAACTTGGAAAGTTAGTTTTCATTATTACAAACACAAATAGTGTTAGGTAGCCCATCCACAAAAGACTGAGGGTCTAATCAATAATGGGAGTTCCCGTATTGACGAGAAACTCAAGCAAACTCGTGAGCTATATAATTGGCCTATCTTCTACGAAACAAACATGAAACGAAGGATTATAAGGCATACCCACTTAGAAAATAGTAATTTTAGCCCCTAAGGACAACCTTCATATTTCATAATCAATTGTTAAAAAAAATTACACAAATAAGTTTCTTTTTAGAAAACAAACTTCAAAGCATACTAAAATGTCATCAACATTACTAGTGCTTTCAAATATGAGCAAAATTTGGAACTTCCAAATAATTCAAATAATACAAATTTAAATATCAAGGATTTATCGGTTCTATAAGAGTTCTTATTATTGAGACGAGCTTCTGAATTCTGTGGAAGGCCTTCCTGTTGGGATAACATATGTCAGGATCTATCGGGATGACCTCGTAAACACAAATTTAAATTAACAATTATTACTAGCATGAATTTACCTAAGTGAATTCAAATAATAATTACACCAACAACGACATGCAAATAAAATTCACGTAAAAGATCCTAGCATGTGGAATTTCTAGGAGTTTACGTAAAAGTACCCGTTTGAGAGATAATCTGAGATGGACAGGATCAAGTAACTGGCTACCAACCAAAAATCCTTCTCAAGTATTTCCAAGTCCTCGCTCAATAACCCGGTGGGAGGTTCTCCGATGAACGATTTATAAAACAAAGGAAAATAAAATTGTTGCACCACCTTTGTGGATTTCTAATATTTCCAACATATGAAATTGCTGCATGCAATTGAAATTTTTCGAAAAAACACAAATTGTCGACGTTTCAAAATATTTGATATTTTATCGACGCTGATATTTTTTCAATAAAGGATCAATTCCTGTGTCTTGGGGATGAAACACTCATCCCCTATTTATAATAGAGAGGGGGACGAAAATTAGGGCTCAAAATAGGGTTAGGAAAGATCTTTTTTTGATCTCCAAGAAATCTTGAATATATCTCATATATTCTTCTTTCCATGTGTATTTTTCCACAAAAATCTCACACCCTTATTTAGCCTAATATTTCAAAAATAATAGGGGATCTTTCAAGATTGGATCTTTCAAGATTGGATATTTCTTGAATTTATGAGATATTCTTGTATTCCTAGAATACATATCTTTTTCCATAAAGTATTTTCAAGAAAATCAAGAAAATTCTTCTTCCTATTATATCTCTATATATTTCGAAAATTTATTATTAAAGAAACCAAGTGGGAGATTTCTTGAATTTATGGGATAATCTTGTATTCCAAGAATACTTATCTCCTTTCCATAAAAATATTTTCAAAGAAAATCTTTCTCCCTCTTTTTCTTCAATATTTTCGAAAAAAACAAGGAAAAATAAGCAACAATAAGTTATTTTATTTTAAGCACCTTTTGTTTATTGGACTTTAATTTGGGCTACTCGAGGGGCCTTTAGGAGAATTAAGATGGACCTTCCAATGGGCTTCTGAATTCCAATATTGAGCCACAATATAATTTAGCCCATTAATATTAATTAATACCACTATATAATTAATATTGCACTATCCAATCTTAACCCATATTACGGTAATATGGCTCCCGGTTATTATTTCCCGTGTTTAAGATTATTTAGTCCACTAATTAATTAAGCCACTGAAAAGCTTTATATTTAATTAATATCTTTATCCTTGGAGTAAGGACAGCTCGACTTTATTATCCATACCGGAAAATTAATTCCACTTGCAAGATTTGGTATGATAAAGGTTCCGAGCCCACCGAGGGACTAATCAAGCAAGACTTTGCAAGCACACGATTTCTGTATTAATTTAGCAATTGTCGTGCAATTAATATTATTGCCCAAGATATAGGTTATCGAAGTCGCAATGATTCTTTTCCCATTTATAAGTCAAAACAATAACTACTAATAGCACACGGTCCTTATTAAGTGACAGAGATTAAGAAATCAACAACCAATGAGGTCTAACTCTTCATCCCTTAAGTCAGTGCGAATGAGTTTATCCTCTCTGCAGGTCCGTTTCAGCGCATTGAATGCACTAGTGTAATCTCTTGGTCAAGACAAACCAATCTGAGCCTTACACATCAACTTCTAACAATAGACTGTTCGGGTCTATCTAAGTTGTGAAACACGCACTAGTTTACAAGGAATTGTTAACGTGATCTTCTGTGATCTGGTATCACCACGTTAACTACAATGTAACATGTGTTATTATATGAACGGTTTGCAATAAATATATATAACATTCAATCATATTTAAAGCAACAGTGATAAATAATTTATTTCAGTAAATAAGTGTTTAATACATAGGTTATACAAAGTAAAAACATACTTTCACGTATAACCCCAACAATCTTCCACTTATACTCAAAGTCTGCTTTTAAGTATACCACAACATGTCTATTGTATTATACATAACATCTAATGTCACCTACATCAACCTAATAATATATCTCCCACTTATACTCAAAGCAGATTGACAATGCTCTTGACACTCATTCCTTCCACATGTCTCTCGAATGTTAACAGAGGCAGACCCTTTTGTGAATGGATCAGCTAGGTTGTCTTCCGACGCGATCTTTTCCACCTCTATATCTCCTCTCTTAACGATTTCTCGTATAAGATGGTATTTCCTTTCAATGTGTTTGTTGGCCTTGTGAGCTCTCGGTTCCCTTGAATTTGCAACTGCTCCGGCATTATCACAGAAAACTGTGATGGTGCTGGGCAAATTCGGAACAACGTCCAAGTCCACTAGGAAGTTCTTGAGCCACACCGCTTCTTTCGCTGCTTCACAAGCAACTACATATTCGGCTTCCATGGTAGAATCTGTGATGCATTTCTGCTTAACGCTTCTCCATGTTACAGCTCCTCCCCCCAGACAAAACACACTACCCGAGATAGATTTTCTGGAATCTATGTCCAATTGGAAATCTGAATCTGTGTATCCCACTGGAAATAAACTGTCCAACTGGTAAACCAACATTCTATCCCGATTTCTTTTCAGATACTTTAGAATGTTCTTTACGGCAGTCTAGTGTTGATTTCTGGGATTACTTTGATATCTTGCCACCATGCCAACGACGTAGCAAATATCCGGTCTCGTGCACAACATTGCATACATAAGACTCCCTACTGCCGACGCATAAGGAATTCCTTTCATGTCATCTATCTCCCCTCGTGTCTTGGGACACATATCTTTCGATAGATGGATTCCGTGCCTGAAGGGTACAAAACCTTTCTTGGAATCTTGCATTCTGAATCGCTTCAAAACAGTGTCTATGTATGAAGCTTGCGATAAGCCAATCATTATTTTCTTTCGATCTCGAGTGATCTTGATCCCAAGAATATGACCGACTTCCCCCAAGTCCTTCATATCAAACTATTTTGACAGCCATACCCTTACGTCTGACAAAACCTTTACATCATTTTCGATGAGCAAAATATCATCTACATATAGTACTAAGAATACCAAGGCAGTTCCGTCACACTTCTTATACACACAACTTTCAAACTCATTTTGATCAAACCCATAAGACTTGATTACATGATTAAAACATTGGTTCCAAGCTCGAGATGTTTGCTTTAGTCCATAAATAGACTTCCTCAGCTTGCAAACAAGGTGTTCTTGGCCTTTCGCGATGAAACCTTCGGGTTGTTGCATATAGATTTCCTCGTCAAGACTCCCGTTAAGGAAAGCTGTCTTGACATCCATTTGCCAGATCTCAAAATCTAGATGCGCAACTATTGCCAAGAGAATACGGATGAACTTAAGCATGGCTACAGGCGAAAAGGTTTCTTCATAATCGATACCCTCTTTCTGAGTGTATCCCTTTGCCACAAGCCTAGATTTAAAGGTTTCGACCTTCCAGTCCGATCCTCTTTTTCTCTTGTCGACCCACTTGCATCCAATGGGTTTTACCCCAATGGGTGGTTCCACTAGCTCCCACACTTGATTATGATCTATTGAGCCCATCTCGGCTTCCCTCGCAGTTTGCCTGGATTCAGAATCCTTATCTTAGACCGCCTCCTTGTAGGACCAGGGGTCTGATTTATTATCTCTGGGGACCAAATCCGAAGATTCTCCTATCCCCATGAATCTCTGAGGTTGTCGAACAACCCTCCCACTACGACGAGGTTCCGGTTGTGTCGGTGTGAAGCTTGGTATATCAACTTGTACAGTTGGTATAGAAGTTTGCCCTCTTATTTCGTCTAAGGTAATCTCACTTTTGGGCTTTCTATTGTTCATAAAGTCTTCTTCCAAAAATCTAAAGTGCGTACTTATTACCACCTTTTGATCTTTGGGACCATAGAACATACACCATTTCGTTCCCATAGGATATCCTATAAACAACCTTAGTTCCGAACGTGCATCTAACTTACCGGCTTCCTTATCTTGCACGTATGCCGGACACCCCCAAATTCTAAGATGTCTCAGACTGGGCTTGCGCCCAGTCCACAACTCTTTAGGGGTTTTGGGAATCGATTTGAATGACACCAAATTTAGAACATAAGCCGCTGTTTCCAAGGCATGACCCCAAAACGACTTGGGTAGATCTGAATAACTCATCATGGATCTGACCATTTCTAAGAGTGTTCTGTTTCTTCGTTCTGTAATCCCGTTTTGTTGAGGGGTTCCGGGTGCAGTCAACTGGGAAACAATGCCCTCGTCTGACAGGTAGTTCAAAAACTCATCACTGAGGTATTCACCTCCACGATCAGATCGTAGAAACTTGATACTCTTTTCCATATGATTCTCCACTTCGGATTTGAACTCTTTGAATTTATCAAAGGTTTTTGATTTGTGTTTCATCAGGAAAATGTACCCTAACCTTGAGTAATCATCAGTGAACGTCACGAAATACTCATAGCCACCTCTAGCTTTGGTTGACATTAGACCACACACATCAGTGTGAACGATTCGCAACACTTCTGTGGCTCTATTCCCCTTGGCTCCAAATGCCCTCTTGGTCATTTTACCCTCCAAACATGATTCGCAGGTTGGAAATGGTTCCATCTGTAGGTCCGACAATGAACCATCTTTCACCAACCTTTGGATCCTATTTAGATTAATATGACCCAATCTTAGATGCTAAAGAAGTGTCTCGTTCACCTTTTCTGAACGTTTTCTCTTATTGCTTGAAACAGTCGATGTGTTAAAAGATGCATTTTGTGAGTGGTGTGCACAGTTAATAGTATTGAGATTGTTCCGCAAAGTTCCATGACAGATAAACACATCGTTACGAAAAACAATAACTTGTTTAGAAAAACGAACAGAATATCCATCATTAAATAGTTTTGAAACTGAAATAAGGTTTTTACGAAAAATAGGAACGTAAAGAACATCTCTCAAAACTAAAATCTTGTCTTCAAAAGACAGGGGCACGTCTCCCACTACTCAGCTGCCACTCTCATAGCATCGCCCAGTGTGATGAGGATCTCACTCCCACTAAGTTGCCGAGTGAACTTGAACCCTTGAAGCAAACATGATTAGTGGATCCCGTATCAACTACCCACGAATGAGAAGTATACGCCGCTAAACTGTTGGGGTTATACTGGAAAGTATGCTTTTACTTTGTATAACCAAACTGAATTTCTGTCTTATTTACTGAAATAAATTATTTATCAATGATGCTTCAAATATCATTAAATGTTACATATATTTACTGCATAACTGTTTAATAAATAGTACGTGTTACATTGTAGTTAATTTAGTGATACCAGATTACAGAAGATTAAATTAACAGTCCCTTGTAACTAAAAGTACACCGTTCACGACCTAGATGGAAATGAACAATCCATCGTGAAAGGTTGAAGTGTAAGGCTCAGATTGGCTTGTCTTGACCAAGAGATTACACTAGTGCATTACTGATGCACTGAATATGACCTACAGGAGGATAAATTCTTCAGCACTGAACTGGGAAGAATTAGACCTCAGTGGTTCGTTATTTCTTAATCTTCGTCCCTTAAATAGGATCATGT
This sequence comes from Stenogyne calaminthoides, assembly GCA_037126765.1. Classification (NCBI taxonomy): domain Eukaryota; kingdom Viridiplantae; phylum Streptophyta; class Magnoliopsida; order Lamiales; family Lamiaceae; genus Stenogyne; species Stenogyne calaminthoides. Next base: position 33,116,530 of record JBBCBC010000003.1, on the reverse strand, counting down.
GTGGTTAGTAATTATTGCTTTGACTTATGACGGGTAGAGAATCAATGAGATTCAATACTTTATATCTTGGGCAATATTATTGGTCACATGCGATTGCTAAGATTTAATACGAAGAATCGTGTGCAAGTACGCTTGTTCGATTTGTCCCCTTGGGAGGTTCATAAGATTTATCATACCAAATCTTGCAAGTGGAATTAGTTTCCGGTATGGATAAAGATATTAATTAATGGAAAGCTATTTCAGTGGCTTGAATTAATTAATGGGCTAGATAATCTTAAACACGAGAAATGATAATCGGGAGCCATATTAACAGTAATATGGGTTAAGATGGATAGTGCAATATTAATTATGTAGTGGGATTAATTAATATTTATGGGCTTGAATAATATTGTGGCTCAATATTGATAATTCAAGATCCATTGGAAGGTCCAATCTTAATTCTCCTAAAGGCCCCTCAAGTAGCCCAAACATAAAGTCCAATAACTGAAAAAGGTGTTTAAAATAAAATAAATTTTGTTGCCTAATTTTTCCTATAAATTTCGAAAAAAAAAATAAATAATAGAGGAAGAAAGATTTTCTTTGAATTTTGTTATGGAATGAAGATAAGTATTCTTGGAATACAAGATTATCTCATTAAATTCAAGAAATCTCCCACTTGGTTATTTATTTTGAAATTTTCGAAAATTTTGAAGAAATAAGGGAAAGAAAGATTTTCTTGATTTTCTTGAAAAGATATTATGAAAGATATGTATTCTTGCAATACAAGTATATCTCATAAATTCAAGAAGATCCAAATCTTGGAATCTTTATCCTTGTTTTTTGAAAATAACCATAACAAGAGAAGGTGGGATTTTTATGGAATATTTTAATTATGAAGAAAAAAATATATGAGATATATTCAAGATTTCTTGGAGATCAAGAAAAAGATTTTTCCTCCCTATTCCATGATGAAAAATCGGCCACCACCTCATCTATAAATAGGGGATAATTTCTTCATCCCCAAGTGCAATTTCATGTGTTGGAAAATTAGAAATCCACAAAGGTGGTGCAACAAATAATTTATTTTTCCTTTTGTTAATTGTTCGCGAGTTTCCTTCCACCGGATTGACGAGCAAGGACTTGGGAATACTTGGGAAGGCTTTTTGGTGTGTTCGTGCCAACGAAGTCCATTGCCATTCCAAACAGGTTAGTTCACGTAAACCCGTAGCAATTCCGCATGCGTAGGATTTATGTGAACTGTTTATATGCATGATTTGTTGTTGAATTATTATTTGAATTAATATAGGATTAATTCATGCTAGTAATAATTGTTAGAATTAAATTTGTATTTAAATATTCATCCCGAATAGATCCGGACAATTAATTCCCCAATATAAACAAGTTTCAACAACTAGTGCGTGAGAATTACCTTTCTTTCAGGCCCTTTAGGGGTTGGAACAGGCAAACCTCCATTGTCCTTCTTCACCGCAGTTGAAACACTCCCCCTTTGGATTTTTCTTGACACCACCAGCATCCCTCATCTTACCATTGCCCTTGGCAACAATTGTGTTTGATTGCTTTTGACTTTTGGTCTCTTCTTCTTCTTGCCTTCCCTTGGCCTAGAAGATGAAGACGGACCACTTGCCGTCAAAAGTTGAGTTTGGTGCCCCATCAACGTCTCTGCCGAGACCAAAGCTTACAACAAATCAACTAGCGAGGCCAAAGTGCTCAAAGCTTCTAGGCAGAGAGTGGAATACCAAATCGATCCGGGTCTCCAGATCATAATCTGCACCTAGAACCTCAAGTTTGTTCAGATGAGCCATCAATTTTGAGGATGTAATCCCTTACGGGGTTGCCCTTCACCATTTTCAGCGACATCATCTTTCTCGAGGTGATCTGACGAGCCCCGCGTTTTTGACTCGTCAGTTGGCTCATCTGATTTTGGTGTGTCAAGAATTCACTTGTGCTTTTGTGCAGTTAGGACAATCATAATTTTTTGTTTCCAATCAACATAGTTTCCTATACTATTCTATTGACTCTAAGTATATTAACAGTGGATTAAAATGTTGCGACATGCTGAACTGAAATAAATAGCAATTTGTACAAGTACAAAGTATCACATAATTCGATCACATTATTCATATCAAAATCTCAAAACAATATGAACATGCATCAGCCGACATCTCAAAACAGTTTAAATAGGTCACGTTGGGTGATCTGTCTATTTAAACGCATTCAAGCAGGTTACAAATATGAACAATTACAAACCTTTAATTCAAAATTAATAGTCGGCTCCTACTTGACCAATATAAAATTTACAGGGACTTCGGAGAAGTATATCATATCAATTTTATACCTAAGTAATAACCATGATTAAATACAGAATTACTACTTCGCTTTGAACGAGCCTCGTTGGGAGGGTCATCGTCACCACTAATAATAATTCACGATCATCCTTTTGGGAATTTATTCATGTGAAAACCATCTTTTGGCCGTTCCGTTGGGGAAATTTCTCCAAAAGAATTCACAAATAAATAAATCATGAAGGTCAATATTGACGTAATTTTATTATCCGGAATAAAATTTGTCAATTAAAACATACTTAGTAATTTTTGAAAGTGGAATTTTCTTTAGACAATTTTAAATCATACAAACACATTTAACAAATAAAATAGCACGAATTTAAAACATGCATCAAGATAGAATAAATCAAGTTGGACACATATATTCAACTGTCATGGTTTAAATTTCATATCTTGATCCTGAGAAATCGTCTCTTCTTTTGCCTTCATCGTTCGTCTCGAAAAGCTCCCACTGAATCTGCAATAATTCTTTAACGAGTGTCCTCCGTTTCGGGTTAGGACGACGTAATAACATTAAAGTGAGAGCATTTTAGTTTTCCCGCCCAGGAATGTGTGGCGCGTGGGGCTGGACAATGAACTTGAGTTGTTTTGTGTAGCTTTATAGAAGGATCATGGCCATGTAGAGTACCCAAAGTTAGACACGTGGTTATGCAAACTAATGACACATGCTTGGTGACTTGGTGTGAGGTGTTTTTTATTTAGGCATTTATTTTGCAATAAGTGGACATGTGTCCTCATATAAATTAACAAAATGGTTGCAGAGTGAGATGTAAAAGATATATATATATATCTGTGGGGGATTGGAGGAGAAGGATTGCTGCTCACAATTTAATTGCAATAAATTTTGTACAGGAAATTATATTACATATATTGCCATCGAGAACAAGTGAGTTTGATGATATAGTTATGTAAACAACTTCTCTACTCTGGTGTAGACACATAGTTATGTATGAACATCTCCAGTCATATGTAGACGTAGAAGAAGTAGTATTACAACGGTCAGAAATTACGGGTGTCGGATTGAGTGTATTATATATTCTGATTTATAGTAGTACTATTTAATTAATTTTACATATACACTTGCTAGCAAGAGAGCAATTGTGATCGAAAGCAGTACTTATCCCGTGTTAATTTATTTTTTTTGCAATTAGTTGAGTGATGTGCAAATATAGAGTGAAAAAATAATATACATGATATACAATTAAAGCATGAAAGATAGTATTTAGAAAAAATAGTTTTAGATGTAAATTATTTTCAATAGTCTGTGAATGTGTGAAATCGTACTTTGAAACAAGCAAAGAAGCGAAAATTATGGGTTAATAGTTAATAGATCTAAAAAAATATCATACGATATCATACTTAGTTTTGTTGGTAGTTCAGGTTTCAGGCTGCTTCCAAGCAAGAGATGGAAATGTTTATCCATCAACTTATCTGGTATGGAAATTAATTTTTATTTCGATTGATGTTTAACGTACGATGAAAGTGGTTGGAAATTCTGGACTGAAATATGAAAATGTGTGGAGGCCAAAATTTGGGTGAAAGAGAATGAGACAAATAGAAGAAAAACGTCGACGACTCAGTTGAAGGTTAGAAACTTTATTTTTTTATTTTTTTTCTCCTTTTTAGCGGATTTAAGGCCAACAGGTTGGTGCAAGACGATGCAGAGTTTAGGTGAACACGAGAGAATATTTTGTGTTGATTTCCTGTGGGTCCATTTTGAGTGTAGGACTAGGGATATTTTGTTATTGTGTTTTTTTATGTATTGTGTAAAATTTATTATTGGATCCAAATTGTGATGGGCTAGCTTTTAATACCATCTTTTAAGTGTATGTTTCGCCTTAAATTTCTTATTACGTTGTGCCAGTTTTAGTTTGACTGATGTGATTTATTAGTATAGTAGTATGTGGGGGTGTTTGTATTTTCTATTAGTAAGAAGCATAATTGTTAATTTTATAAATTATTAAAATGTTATTAATTTAGGACTTGAAAGATACTTTAACTATTAAAGGCCCTCCGAACAAAATCAATGGGTTTTGCTTTTTCTTTTTTTTTTAATCTAAAAGATTTTTTATATCGATTAAAAGCCTAAAAGATAGAAAACTATCAAATTGAGACCTTAAAGTTACAAACTGTCAATTAATGACTCATACATTTTAAGATTATGTTTGACATGTTATAATTCCAAATTACCTAATTATGTTTTTATAAATTACAGTGTTTAAAAAATAAAAAATATATTAATTTCACGTGATTGAAAAAAATAGAAAATGAAAGTAATAATAAAAAATGATAATGCGTAAAAATAAAAAATATATAAATTAGAAGATGTCAAACATAATCTTAATATTTTTGAATTTTTAAATTGATAATTTTCTATCTTTCAGCCCTGCCCTGAATCGAGAGCAAAAATATTTTCAACTCTAAATCAATAGCTTTAAAATCATCCCTTCAACCTAATTTTGGTGCAAATCCAGGCTGCCATACCATGTGAGTTTTGATATATTAGCAATTACACTTACTAAATAATTGTTATATAATTATTTAATAAGTTCAATATAAAATTAATAAAATCATATGCAACGAGATGTAATCATGTAGATGTGCTGAGATGACTAACTTTAGCAAAGTTATTATACTATTTTAAATTATACTCAATTTAAGTACATAAAATCTAAAGGTTGGATACTTTCGTGTAGGTTTATATTGTATATTTTCATAAACTTTATGAAATAGTTACACGGCAAATTTCATAGGTAAAAATTTATATGCATATATAAAGTTAAATTTGAGACTAACATGGTCGAAATCATAACAGTAATATTCGAAAAAGAGTCCACGTAAACTTGATTTACAGGAGACCTACTCATTTAAAAATTGTATGACTTCGAATCTTCGATTATGTTAGTCTCAAATTTGATTCCAACATAAATCACTCAGATACACTTAAATTATGATTGTAATTTTGTCGTAATTTACGAAGTGTTTTTCGACAAAATTTTTTGTCATTAATCGACATATTTTTTATGGCACTTTAAATTAATTAATTCTGACATTTCTGCTAACCATTTACGATTGATTTGCGGCCGAATTAGAGATGAGTATTTGACTTGAATATTCTTTGGATCTGGTAGATTCTATTTACGGTAAAAATCGTTGATGTCTATGAAAAAATAAACCGTCGCAAATTTGCGACGGATTTGAAAATTCCATTGTTAAAATTTGCGAGCGACGAATTTTTTTCCGTGGCAAATCCGTTATTAAAGGTCTTTTGCGACTGTTTTCCTATCACAAATACATCATTAAACACCATCTTTCTTGTAGTATTCAATATTATAAGATTTTCTATCATAATATTTTAAAATAAATATCACCATAATATTAATTTCTTCCACCTCTAAATTATGTATTGTTGATGTGTTTTTCATATTGATTTTTTCCGCCTCTAAAATATGTATTGCTGATGTGTTTTTTTTTTCTTTTTTGAAAACTTGAAAAGTTAGTTTTCATTATTACAAACACAAATAGTGTTAGGTAGCCTAGAGTTGCCCAAAGGAACCGGAATCAAGTTCGAACCGAACCGAACGGATAAACCAAACCGAACCGGATAAGTCGGAACAAGTGAAGAACCGGGCCAAAACGTGTTACACGGTTTGATTCGATTCAACTCCATAAGAAATAAGAATCGCCGGTTCGAATCTGCCCAGGTTCCACGGTTCGAACCGGCGGTTCCGCGGTTCCGAACCGGAACCGGCCTTTAAACCGAAATATGACCGTTGGAACCGGCGGTTCCACGGTTCCGAACCATGAACCGCCCGGTTCACGCCTTCTGCGTTGGGCGATTTTGACCGTTGGAATGATGAACCGCCCGGTTTCCTTTTTTTTTTTTTTTTTTAATCAATGGTTGAGATTGAGTCAAATGTTACCGTTTTTTTTTGATCCAATGGTGAGATTTAAATGAAAGTTACCGTTTTTTTTTTTTTTTTTTTTTTTTTCTCAAACTCTATAAATACCCCTCATTTGTATTCATTTTCTTGCACCAACTTGATCCAAATTGATCAATTCTTCTTCATCTCTCTAATTCTCTTGTTCTAAGTTCTAAGTTCTAACTTTATAAATTATAAGCTTCATTAAAGTTCATAATTCATACTTCATATATTATCTATATTGATATATTTTATACATTATAGTATATAGTTTATATTATTATTATATACACTTTACTTTACTTTATATTTTATATTACATAAAATATAATGTCAAGAAGAGAGAATCATCATCTTCTAGAGGAGGAAAAGGAAAAGAGTCCGATGATTTCCAATTTTATCCACCTCCTCCTCCTACTGAACAATTCAATATTCCATGGAGTGTGGAGGAAATAGAAGCGAGTCTTGGTCCCGGTTATGCGGATGTCACTTTTTCAAATGAAGAATTTCAACAACCTCGTGGTGGTACTCAAGAAAGTACTCATGGTCATGGTCCTCATGGTCATGGAAACGAAGAAAAAAATGGAGGAGGAGGAGGAGGCCATTCCACCTCAAGGCGGAGAAAAAAAAATGTAGAGTTCTTGCATCCGAAATATTCACCATTCACTTCAAAAAAAGTGGCAACCGATGAGGTAAATATATTTAAAGTTCATTGTAACTATTGCACTAGGGTTTATCATTTTGAGAAAGGTGGTGGATATGGAACATTTAAAAACACTTGTTGGTAAAACATAAAGAAGTCTTGGGAATGACTACATCTCAAACGCAACTACGTGGATTCACGGCGTCTTCTGAAGGTGGTGAAGTAAGTAATCCTACTAGTTTATTTAGATATAATGTTAAAGTTGTTAGAAGAGAATTAGCTAAACTTATTTGTTCTAAACATCTTCCTTTTCGTTTTTGCAAATGATCTTCGTTTTTGAAAAATGGGTTACTACGACTTATAATCCTTGGTTAAAAAAATTTCACGATCTTCTATTACTCGTGAAATTGATAAAATAGCTAAAGAAATAAGAGATGAAATACTATCATGTTTTTCTAGATTAACTCAAAAAAAATTCTATATGTTGGATATTTGGGTGATCATTTTCAAAAGCATAATTATATGGGCATTACTTGTCATTGGATTGATGATCGTGGACAATTCAAAAACGTTTAATTGCATATAGAGAGTTTGATCTTTGAGCATCTGGCGGCAAATATTGCTCTAAAAAATTAAATGCGGTTTTGCAAAGAGTACAACATTCTTACAAAAATATTTTCAATTTCATTTGATAATGCAAGTGCTAATCTGGTAGTTTAGATGAACTTATTGCAATTTGTCAACCATCAATTGGTGGTAGATTTTTTTTTTGTAAGATGTTTTTTGTCATATTTTAAATTTGTGTGTTCAAGACGGTTTATCTTCTTTAAAAAAAGCATGTTGCTCCTATTAAACATGCACTTGGTTATTTGGTTAGACATCAAAAAGTTTTAAAAAGATGGAAAAGTTTTTTGTGTAGTTAATAAACTTACTCCCTAAAAAGTTTTCACTTGATGTTGCTACTAGATGGAACTCAACTTATAAAATGTTAAGTGCATCTTATGAGTATAGAAATGCATTATGTAATTTTTTTGCACAAGAACAATGTGGTATTACTTTATTTCCTAGTCAATGGGATTCATGTGCTACTTTATGTGAGATGTTGCAAGTTTTTAATGAAGTTACTACACAATTATCCGGTATGTATTATCCTACTTCTATTCTTGCTTTAGATCAATGTGTTAGAGTTGCAATTACTCTAGATTATAGTGATCCAAATGAAATATTATATAATCTTATTAGTTCAATGAAAGTCAAATGGATGAAATATTTTTTTATATATTCCCGATGTGTTTATAATTGCTAAAATACTTGATCCTAGAGTAAGAGTAGATGGAGTGCAAGAATTAATTTCTATATATTATGATGCTTTATTTCCTATTACGGATGATAACACCCTTTTACTCCTATTGTAGTTGTCCAAAAATCTAAACAAGTTCTTATGGATGTTTTTAGAGAATATAAAATTCAATTTGATCCTACTAGTGGTGATTCTACTAGTGTTAGGTAGTCTTACTAGTACTACTAGTAGTGGGCGTGGTGGTACTCAATCCCTTGGTCATGGTCTTTTTGGTAAATTTTCCTGTTTAGATCATTTTTTCTAAAGAACGATATCAACAACGTCTGAACGGTACAATCAAATGTTTTTCTTAGAAATTGAAAATTTTCTAAATACACCTTCTTTTGAGTATCAACCGGAGAATTAGAAAATTTTGATATTTTAAAGTGGTGGTCGAGGAGATTAGATGCTTATCCGGTGTTAAGTATGATTGCAAAAGAGGTATATGCATGTCCCCGTCTCAACCGTAGTTTGTCGAACGCAGCATTTAGCTTGGGTGGACATATCTTGAATGAAAGCGTTCAAGATTGACAGTTGAAACACTTGGAAAACCAATGTTTACTTGATGATTGGGTGAAAAGTGAAGATCGAACACAAAATGAAGCTCTTAAGCGATTCTAGCGAAGATAGTGTGATCGATTTACCAACCAAAACCGAAAATGAAGCTTAAATCTTCTTAAGATTTAAGTCTTGAGGTAAAAACAAGGTAAAGAGAACTACGTGGGCTTTGATTCTAATCGGATACGTAGGCAACATAATTTTAAGTTTCTAACTTAGAATTTTCTAAGTTTAAAATTTAAAATTATGCCCAAACCCTTTTTTTTTATCCTCTTTTCATTATTTGTAATTTTTTTAATTGTAATTATAAGTTGTACACTTGTATTTGTAGCATTAGCAATTTAGTTACTTGTAAGTTGTAACTTTTAAGTTGTAAATTGTAATTTTTGTAATGTATTAAATTATTGTTTAATGTTTAAATTGTAAATTACTTGTAAATTGTATGTTTAGCATGTTTAGCATTAAGTTGTAATTTACCACATTAGCAATTTAGCATGTTTATTGTTTAAATTATAAATTACTTGTAAAATTGTAACAATTAAGTTGTAACTTTTAATTTTTTTTTGTAATTTTGTATGTTTAATAACATAAGATTTTGCTTCATCTTCTTTAAATTTACTTCAATTTATTTTTTTTATTTGTATTTTGATAAAAAAAAAAAAATGGTTCGGAACCGGAACCGTTGGAACCGGCTGGAACCGGAACCGTGTAACAATTTTTGCCGGTTTGGTTCCGGTTCCACCTTTTTGGAACCGGGAACCGCCGGTTCGAAACCGGAATTAGCGGTTCGAACCGGATGGGCAAGTCTAAGGTAGCCCATCCACAAAAGACTGAGGGTCTAATCAATAATGGGAGTTCCCGTATTGACGAGAAACTCAAGCAAACTCGTTAGCCATATAATTGGCCTATCTTCTACGAAACAAACATGAAACGAAGGATTATAAGGCATACCCACTTAGAAAATAGTAATTTTAGCACCCAAGGACAACCTTCATATTTCATAATCAATCGTTAAAAAAAATTACACATATAAGTTTCTTTTTAGAAAACAAACTTCAAAGCATACTAAAATGTCATCAACATTACTAGTGCTTTCAAATATGAGCAAAATTTGGAACTTCCAAATAATTCAAATAATACAAATTTAAACATCAAGGATTTATCAGTTCTATAAGAGTTTTTATTATTGAGATGAGCTTCTGAATTCTGTGGAAGGTCTTCCTGTTGGGATAACATATGTCAGGATCTATCGGGATGACCTCATAAACACAAATTTAAATTAACAATTATTACTAGCATGAATTTACCTAAGTGAATTCAAATAATAATTATACCAACAACGACATGTAAATAAAATTCACGTAAAAAATCCTAGCATGCGGAATTTCTAGGAGTTTACGTAAACGTACCCATTGGAGAGAAAATCTGAGATGGACAAGATCAAGTAACTGGCTACCAACCAAAAGTCATTTTCAAGTATTCTCAAGTCCTCGCTCAATAACCCGGTGGGAGGTTCTCCGATGAACAATTTATAAAACAAAGGAAAATAAAATTGATGGACCACCTTTGTGGATTTCTAATATTTCCAACACGTGGAATTGCTGCACGCGATTGAATTTTTTCAAAAAAACACAAATTGTTGACGTTTCAAAATATTTGATATTTTATCGACGCTGATATTTTTCCGAAAAAGGATCAATTTCTGTGTCTTGGGGATGAAACACTCATCCCCTATTTATAATAGAGAGGGGGACGAAAATTAGGGCTCAAAATAGGGTTAGGAAATATATTTTCTTGATCTCCAAGAAATCTTGAATATATCTCATATATTATTCTTTCCATGTGTATTTTTCCACAAAAATCTCACACCCTTATTTAGCCTAATATTTCGAAAATAATAGGGGATCTTTCAAGATTGGATCTTTCTTGAATTTATGAGATATTTTTGTATTCCTAGAATACATATCTTTTTCCACAAAATCTTTTCAAGAAAATCCTTCTTCCTATTATATCTCTATATTTTTCAAAAATTTACTATTAAAGAAACCAGGTGGGAGATTTCTTGAATTTATGAGATAATCTTGTATTCTAAGAATACTTATCTCCTTTCCATAAAAATCTTTTCAAGAAAATCCTTCTCCCTCTTTTTCTTCAATATTTTCGAAAAAAACAAGGAAAAATAAGCAAAAATAATTTATTTTATTTTAAGCATCTTTTGTTTATTGGACTTTAATTTGGGCTACTTGAGGGGCCTTAGAAGAATTAAGATGGACCTTCCAATGGGCTTCTGAATTACAATATTGAGCCACAATATAATTTAGCCCATTAATATTAATTAATACCACTATATAATTAATATTGCACTATCCAATTTTAACTCATATTACGGTAATATGGCTCCCGATTATTATTTTTTGTGTTTAAGATTATTTAGTCCACTAATTAATTAAGCCACTAAAAAGCTTTATATTAATTAATATATTTATCCTTTGAGTAAGGACAGCTCAACTTTATTATCCATACCAAAAAATTAATTCCACTTGCAAGATTTGGTATGATAAAGGTTCCGAGCCCACCAAGGGGACCAATCACGCAAGACTTTGCAAGCACACGATTCTCTGTATTAATTTAGCAAATGTCGTGCAATTAATATTATTGCTCAAGATATAGGGTATCGAAGTCGCAATAACTACTAATCGTACACGGTCCTTATTAAGTGACAGAGATTAAGAAATCAACAACCACTGAGGTCTAACTCTTCATCCCTTAAGTCAGTGCGAATGAGTTTATCCTCTCTGCAGGTCCGTTTCAGCGCATTGAATGCACTAGTGTAATCTCTTGGTCAAGATAAGTCAATCTGAGCCTTATACATCAACTTCTACCAATAGACTGTTCAGGTCTATCTAAGTTGTGAAACACGCACTAGTTTACAAGGGACTGTTAACGTGATCTTCTGTGATCTGGTATCACCACGTTAACTACAATGTAACATATGCTATTATATGAACGGTTTGCAATAAATATATATAACATTCAATCATATTTAAAGCAACAATGATAAATAATTTATTTTAGTAAATAAGTGTTTAATAAATAGGTTATACAAAGTAAAAACATATTTTCACGTATAACTCCAACACTTCCCCATATATGCAAGTCTTGCAAATAATTTTATCCTTCTTTCGAAAAAAAAAATCAACAGTGCTAGTCTTTTTCACTGTATTGGATTCCTGCATGTTGGAAGAAAATCTTCATTTGCCTTGAGTTGCATCGTCATCGAACGTTCATCTAGTTGCAGCACTCCAATTATCCTTTTTGTGTAAACTCACAAATAAAAAAGAGATGATTCGTCGTCTCGACTTCTAGTTCATAAAGAGAACTTAGGCTCCATTTGGATTGATGGATTTAAAATCTATGGATTTTACACACAAATCTCCACTCTTCAATGAATTTACAAATACTTAGATTTGAGAAGCTAGTTTAAAATGAAGAGATTTCAAATCCTCGTCAAAACCTAATCATTTGTGAAATCTCATCATCTCCACCCATTCCCCCTCTTCCCCCATCACCATTTTCCCTAAACTCTCACATCTAAGTATTTGTAAATCCATTGGAGAGAGTATAATTTATGTGTAAAATCCATGAATTTTCAAATTCATCTATCCAAATGGAGCCTTAAGGTATTCTCTTGAGAATGTAGAATATTTATTTGATGGAGCTTTGCCTTGGATGTCAGTCCTATCCAAAGTAATCTCCATTAGTTGACGCTTTAATGGGCGTGAATCTATTCCACACAAGCTTAAACTCCTGAGATGCCTCAACTTTATTGTCATCTGCCTTGTTAAACGAAAGTAATTTTTTATTGGCATTTTTTATTTTGTAAATATTGTCCGGTAAACCGTTCCATCTTCATCCATCCTTCTTGCCTTCTTTCAAAGAGAACATGTTGATCACAAATAAAAAATGATTAAGAGTTTTCTTTTTCATGATCGAAAAGATCCATCTTCCAATGTCATTTCCACTCCCAAGCACCCATTGAGTTCACTAACCCCCTCTTTATCTAAACAAAGCTGAAACAACTTTGAAAAATGATTTTCCAAGGTTGTCCCCTCTTCCCAAGTCTCCATCCAAAACTTTTTACTCTCCCTGTTTCCTAGAGTTTTACGCTAAATTCTTCAAGAACAATTTTCATTGCAACTCGATCTATTATAAACTACATCTTTTTACCAGCTCGACCAAAAATCTCACTTTTCTATTGTCATGTTTTGTGTCGAAAATTTTTAATGCAATTTTTTAAACTTTTTGATTTGTGATTGGGTTGAACATCATAGAAATATAATAAATTGCGTGTAAGGAAATATTTTCTAATTTTGTTACTATAAATATGCTACTTTTTTCACCTCGTTTAACTTGAAAAGGTTTTAATTTTTTTTTAAACAAATAATTATAATGTATTTTCAAAATCTATATAGAAAAAATAAGACATTCTAGTAAAATGTTTCAATAAAATTCAGATAGTCTAATCTTTTTACCCTTAATTCAATAAGGAATCAAATTATTAATTAAATAAATCTCAAAATATAGAAAATTTGCATTTGCTTCCCATTAATTCCAGATTATCTAATGAGACATCAAGACAAAATCAATTCTCGATTTCTATGGACTTGTCACTTTGAGGTTCGTTCGACAATTTACTTAAACTTAATGGGAGATAAATATAATATCCACAAATTTTGTGCCATTTGGTAATTTAAAAAGGTCTTGTGTGGTTAATTACTTCGACCATTTCGCCGCCGTAGCTCCGCCGCATGCCATCTCCCTTCCGCCGTCGGCCTCCAACTTCCCACCACCCACCCGGGTTAGGGTTAGTCTCTCCCTCTTTTTAAACGAGATTCTAATTTGTTAGCTACCCGAAAATCTTCTTTTTTCGCGTTTGTTCGATAAGAAAACCATGAAAAACCTTGCAAAACTGCGCAGATTTTCTACATTCGTCAACGCAACCAAAACTCGTGTAAAAAATCCGATTGAATCCTCAATTCCCTTTAATTTCAGAAGATCCCCCATTTTATTACCTCACAGAACAATGCCTGCAGCCAGAGGTCAAGATTTGGACTTCGTGAACGTATCTCACAGTCATTTGATTAATTCCGAATGGGATAAACTAAATAAGTTAGTCTCTGGTTTAACCCCGTTTAGAATTAAGCACATTTTTTTGAAAACTAGAAAAGATTATGTGATTTCTCTTGAATTTTTCAAGTGGGTTGAGGTCGAGAATTCTGAATTGAACACGTTAGATGTGATTTCCATCATTCTCCACATTTTGACTAAGCATCGTAAGTTTAAATCTGCCGAGTCTATCATGAGAAGCACTCTTGAAAAGCGCTTTTTGGAGTTGGGTTTTCCTAGAAAGTTTTTTGATGCTCTGGTTTACTCTTACAAAATGTGTGAGTCATCTCCTCGTGCTTTTGATGCATTGTTCAAGACTCATGCTCATATGAACAAGTTTAGGAATGCTTCTGATTGTTTTGGTTGGATGAGGGAGTACGAATTTTATCCCACTGTTGAGTCTTGTAATGCATATTTGAGTGCATTGAGCAGTATGAATCGTGGCGATATAGTCCTGTCGTTTTATAAGGAAATGTGTCGATGCAAGATTTCTCCGAATGTCTACACTATTAACATGGTTGTTGGAGCTTATTGTGAAGTGGGGAAATTGGATTTAGCCATTGAGTTGTTTAAGGATATGGCAGGAATGGGATTAGCTCGTTCCGTTGTTTCGTATAATACTTTGATTAAAGGGTATTGTAGTAAGGGGCTTCTGAGTAGTGCTTTGAAGCTCAAGATTGGTATGGAGAGTAGTGGGGTTCGTCCGAATGATGTCACGTATAACACGCTTATGAATGCGTTGTGTAAAGAGGGGAAATTACACGAAGCGAACAAGCTGTTCAGTGAAATGAAAAAAACAGACGTGGGTCCTACTATTGTAACGTACAACACGTTGATCAATGGTTATAGTGAAATGGGGAACAGTGAGATGTGTATACGTCTTTTTGAGGAAATTTCATTGGCTGGTATCAAGGCTGATATCTTAACTTATAATGTCGTGATTATGGGCCTATGCAAAGAGGGCAAGACGAAGAAAGCTGCACATATGGTGAAAGAACTTGATCGGAATAAATTAGTGCCTAACTCTTCGACCTTTGGTGCTCTTATTACAGGGCAGTGCGTAAGAAACAACGGTGATCGTGCCTTTCAGCTCTATAAAAGCATGTTAAAGAGTGGTTGTAAGCCCAATAAAGCAACTTATATGATGATGGTATCTGTTTTCATTAAGAACGAAGATTATGATGGAGCAAGTGAGGTCTTGAAAGAGATGATGAAAAGAGCTATAGCTCCTGATGCAGATATATTATCTCGTCTTTTTAATGGGCTTCGCCAATGTGGTAAAGAGAGAGTGGCTAGTGACTTGTTCAAGGAGATAGAATCTCGACGCCTTTTACCCGAGGGCTTTGAGGCATCTGTTAGAAGTCTGGACATTTTGCTGAAGCCATATGATTCGGTGAGAAAATTACCAATATATAGAAAAATTGATGTTTTTATATATTCTATTATCTGATATTATCATCATATTATATATCTGCTTTGTGAATCTAATGAACTGCCATGAATTACTGTTACGTGCTGAGGTAATTGTTATAAGAATAGAGAGGTTCCAATCAACACGAGCTAAGTAGACAAATAAAACAATTTCAAAATAAAATGATTTCTCAAACTGTTTTACATGTTGCTATATAGAATCCCTTATTTGAAAATCTTTATTGTTCATTGTTCTGGCCCTTTTTCGTGTATCATATCTATCATATCAGCTTTTAGTAAGGTTTCTAAATTGAAGAATTTTTTGTTGTTGTTATTTTTATTCTTTTTGTATTGCAATGGTGGCAATTGTGCTTTCTTAGCATGTTGTAACAAGTTTACGACCACATTTTTCCTCCCATGAATTTAGCGTTCAACAAGATTATTTTTTGATCGACGCCTTAATGAATTATTTTCTGTTGAAACTTGTGTTACCATCTGTTTTCCTATTTTCCCGAGCCTGTAACGGTAGATAACAGATGTTATTGTTGCTTGTAGTGAATGCTTGGAGAAGGCTGAATGGGTGGTCGAGCATTATTATCAAAGTGACAGTTGATGAAGAATCAACGATAGCAGTTGTGTCGTTCGAGGTAGCACACAATTGAGCATGGTAATGATAAAAAATAGAACAAGGTATCCCTTCATTAAAATATTACACATCTATTAAGATTTAATTGCGCAAGCTGAATGCACGAATCAGCTCTCAGGGCCAATCATACATCACATTCCGTCGTTCATTTTCTAAGTAATTACAGGGCAAATGATTTTTTAGTCCATTAAGTTATCCCTATTTTGGATTTAGTCCCATTGACTTTCACATATTGAAAATAGTAATGTCGTTTCCGATTTTTGGTCTGGTAACCGGCTGTAGGTGTAACATTTGGTTGATGCTGATGTGGCAGAGTCTGATTTGTCCACGTGGCAAAGTCTGATTGGTCAACTGGGGTTTTCTCCTCTTACAGCCGGTCACCAAACCAAAATGTCAAAAAATCGAAAGTTACATGAGTATTTTCAATTCATGAAAATTGACAGGACTAAAATCGAAATATGCGTGACTTATAGGACTTAAAAAAAGTATTTCCCCTTAATTATAACAACATAAGGAGAAAGATCTTAACTCTGTCCTCATGTAACTCAATTAGCATATTGTAACCATCATCTCAATTTCTAATACTGCATAATTTGAAGGTCTAGAGTAGAACTGATGTTTCCGTCTTAAATTAGGCTTTCCAGGAAGCTCACTGTGGCTGTGGTGAGATTTCAAGATATGTTCGATCTATTCATGAAAGTGACTGTCCGTCCCGGTTAACAGATATCTGCAAATGAGAATAGAGGTAAATCATAGGTAGACTTGAAGCCCGGAGGGCGATTTCATTTGCTACTTGATGGATGTGATCAAAATTATACAGCAACTTGGTATCTCACCTGCACTAATGGGATCTGTTGGGATCTGTTTAGTATTGGAAAAACACATTTTTGGGATATGTACTTTGTGAATTATTCTGTGTATTAAAACATAGTTTGAAGTAGAATAATTTTACTTTAGTTTATGGAAATTGTGTATTCTTTTTCACGGATCATACTAAGAACAATACCTCTGGCCAAAAAAGACTGAAAATTTGGCGTTTACATGTGAAAATGAGTATCTTGTGAAATTGTTTTTATTTTTTTATTTTTTTTAATCGTATCACATGTTCCATTAAACTGTATTACTGGTTTTCACTAAACATTATTTACATGTTGAGGCACACTTGCGTGAGATGGAGCATAATTTGAGTATGAAGCTTTAACATTTTGGGAGGAATGAATTTTGATTGTGCTAGTTAGTGCTCAGTCTAATGTATGAGATCGTCTCATACGAGTTTTCTCAATTTAAATAGGTCTTTATAAGTCTGGAATGTTTGATTTGAAATTTGAAAATTTTATTTTGGATTTGAAAATTTTAAAACTATTCTATTTTGGGGTTTTAAATTCGATTTAGAAAATCATTCTAAATCATCCTTAGTATTTTTAAATCTTTTTAAATACACTAAAAAGTATACCTGATCCATACAAAATTCTGTCCATATTTAAATCAAGCATTCATATCATTACTTTTAACAACAAAATAATAATACAACAAAATTCATTTTTATACATTGATTTTATAGTATAAAATTAAACTAATTACCCAAAGCAAACAAATATCATAGTAATATTTAATAATCAATTTCAAAATCCACTCTACACCCATAGAATTTATTAAAGCGAAAACAAAATTCATAAAATAGAAAATGACATTGAGATGCTTTGACACATGTAATATAAATTAAGACAGGTCGAATTGATCGATTTTTATATGAAAAGATGATTCTTGTTGTTCTTTAATTGCATATATAATTTTTAGGGACGACATGAAATTTTAATAATTATCACACATTATAATTTCTACTGCTATCATTCTCATTTCAATTTCAGTTTCTTTTAATGTAAACCACTTTGGTGCACTAGTTTAAAAGACTTGGAACAAGTTTGATGATCGGGTAATGCGAGTAATGTAATTGTTCCATTTTGTAGCGTTGGTCCGGTTGAAACACCTCTACTTCTCCAATTTGTTCAAATAATTTTTTTTTGCCTGATAAAAATGTAAAATAAAATTAGGATTGTGTAACCAATGAAATAGTATTTGTTTATGATTTTTTTTTAAAGGAAGATTTTTTTAATGAGATTTTTAAAAGAATATATGTTTATGACTTTTTTCTTAAGGCACAGGAGTATTTGTTTATGATTAAAATAGAGTGAATGGAGAATATAAAACTTAGATAAGTAGCAAGTTGGCCTAGGGCATAATCCAGGAGAAGTATCCGCCAAAGCAAGTTCGGTCCCTTGTAGTACAATTTTTTTGTTAAAATATTGTGAAGATTTATCATGTGAATTAAATTATATTGAGTCTTTTTTATAAATGTCTATTATTTCGACATCTCATTCAATTGAAGGGATTTATCATGTGGATTAAATTATATTGACTCTTTTTTATAAATGTCTATTATTCAGTCATATCTCTCGATTTACATTTCATTCAGCTGAAGATATTTATTATGAGATTAAATTATGTTGACTCTCTTTCTTGAATATCTGCTATTCAGACATATATCCATTTTACACATACCCATGCAGGTGTGTGTGAACGGGAGGATCCTCTCCCCCCTTATGCATATAAAAAAAAAAAAAAGTGCAAGTTAGATGGGGTTAAGGGTAGGGGGGCCCACAAATGTATAAATGTGAGTTTTGAAGATGTAGAGAGGTATTAGGTCGAGGCAGGGCGTCCTTCCTTTTCAAGGCCCTTTTTATGGGCATTGTCAGCAAATTTTCTGTACTTTGCAATAAACCTCCCATTGATCGTATCTATATTTATATATTCATATTGCACTAAAAAAATGACAAGATGCAGTCCACATTCAATATTCTCACTCTAAATGTGTGTTTTGTGTGTGTGAGAGATAGAGGGAATCACGTCTTGATTAGACTTTAGCATGCCATATTTTATTTATTGCCCTTTTCCAGTCAAACAAGATGAATCCAGGCTGTCTTTAATTTTTTCTTTTCCCAAGTGATACAAATTGAAAAAATAATAATATTAATAATAAAAAGAGTATGTTTGATTTTGTTTTGTGTGTGTATATATACTTGAGCAGCTTCTTCAGAAAATTGAAACTATTCAAGAAGCTAGAAAAACCAAACTCGCCCATACTTGTAGCTTTTGATTTAAACATAATGTAGAAAGTGACAATTGCATTCACTCATAACAACTTCTATCTTTTTTATATATATAAAAATTGTTCATAAACTCTAGTGTAAAACTCATATCATTATATTTATAAATGTAAAATTTTAATGGAAAATTTATTCATAACATGAAATTCATATCATTATACTTATAAATACAGTAAAAATTCCTAAATTAAGTAATTTTGGTTGTGATAACAAATGTCAAAGGGGGGGCAATTTTGAGATGGTAGCTAGTCCAAGAAAGTGCAGAGATGCAAACACTTACGGAGAAAACTAGAAATCTTTTTGACTGTAAAAACAAGTTGAAGAGTCTGATGTTTCTAAAAAGAAGCAGAACAAGACAATTCAATTGGTAGACACAACAGTACTAAGCTAACTCACTCCACACCTTTCCACCAAAACTTGTGCAAAGTCTTGTAATTTTTAATTTTAACTCCCTTTATTATTCTTATTACTTGCTAAATTATTACATACTCATAATTATTACTCCCCAGTCCCAATTCAATTGAAAATTTATCAAAAAAATCCGTCTTAAAATTAATTGAACATTTCAAGTGATAATAAATATTTTTTTGTCTTTTATCTATACTCTTTAAATATCTTAATATTACATTCATTGTCATTACTTTTTCAATATTAAAAGTCAATTTGACCTAATTTAATTTAAACAAGTGTCACTACTTTAACATTTAACCCTTGACTTTATCTTTTTTAATAATAATAAAGAATCAATTATTTTTTTAAAATGTGTGTGTATAATAAATATTTAATTAATTATAGGACTGAGGGAGTACGAGTTTTCAGAGCCATGATTTAAAAAAGGGCCACTACTTTAACATTTTACAAAATTTTTGTTTAATAGCCATCTAAACGAGTAAAAGGTATAAACAAAGACTTTGAGCAAAAGGCAAAGCAAAATGAGTATATACAAAGGATCTCTAGTAAAGAGTGATAAGAACTAGGGGGAAGAAAGGAGATAGGAGAATCAAGGAGATTGCTCAATTCTTTTTATTTTACATCGGATGGTCATTCGTTTTCAATGTTAAATCTGAAGGAAATAGAAGAAAAACAAGTCATTTTTTTCATAAATGTTTTAATGAGGGGCAATATCTCATATAAAATTGACAAAAACTTGTATAAAAATATTGCATATAAATGATATGCGCAATTGAGTTTTTTTTTTGCGGGTCAAATAACAGGTCGGGTTAGGGCAGATTGTTGCGGGTTAATGGGTTTCCTCCTTCATCTTCACGCTTCGCGCAGCCACAGGACATATTTCTTTTTCTTCCTCTTCTCGCGTTGCAACAAACGCGACCAGATCGCCGTTGATTTTGATGGTGGTGCGTCTCTAGGTTTTTCCTCTTCTTCTTTTGTTCTTCCTTTTCTTTTTATCTTCCATATCCTTTTTGTTTTTTTCAATTTTTTCATCCTCGCAAATTTACAGGTGATTCCCTATGATTTTGTTTTAGATCGTTCTGCACTCTTTTCACGCTGTTTTGTAAATCTGTAATTTTATACTGATGATTTTTTTCGTATTTGTACTGATTTTTTTTCTTCATATAGTAACACTCTTTTGCTCATAGGGTAACACTCTTTTGTTCATGTAGTAACACATCAAGTTGTTATGTAAATCTGTAATTTTGGACTGAGATTTCTTTTCGCGTTTGTTCTGATTTTGTTCATGTGGTAACACGTTTTTCTTCATATGGTAACACTTTTTGTTCATGTAGTAATACATGTTTTTTTAGTAATATGTAACACTGTTCATATATCTGTCGTAATACTATGTGAATACTCATGTGTTACCATATGAACAATAATGTGTTACCTTGTGACCCATGTTACCTTATGAATATTTACGTGTTACGATATGTTTTATTAAGTGTTACGTAAGATATGAACTTTTTTCAATATAACAATGTAGTAACACTTATACATAGATGTAGTAACACACAAAAATTTGACCAAAAAATAAATAAAATTCAATATAACAATGTAGTAACACTTATACATAGATGTAGTAACACACAAAAAATTGACAAAAAATAAATAAAATTCAATATAACAATGTAGTAACACTTATAAATAAATGTAGTAACACACAAAAATTTGACCAAAAAAAAAAAATGTATTGTAGGAATCGAACCTACAACCAAATTCATTAATAACAAACCTGAACCATTAGGCTACAACATATATTTGATAAATATATCCTTCTATAAATACATATGCGCCCCGCCCCGCCCCAACCTGAACCTACTGCCCGCGCCCGACCCTCCTCCTGACCCGCAAAATTTAGGCAATTTTTGCTTTATTTATATTGTATTTCACATAACACTAGTGTGCAATATTTCACACAAGACTTTCTATATAAAATTTGTTCATATATAGTATCAAACTGATTTTTTTTAACTGTACCACTATTTTACTAAAAATATTCCTTATCTTCAATAAACAATATTTCATGTTTTCACTAAAAAATCACTTGCTCAATATTGGTGGTTTTCTCACTAACATTATCACTTACACCAATTTTATATTATGAACAAATTTCACATAAAAACAACTCTTAAAGATACCATTAAATTAAGATCTCACAAGTTGTGATCTTTTTCCTTTTCCTTTTATTACCTTTTTTTGTCACACTTTTAAATAAAGTTATTAAAATAACTTCAATGTTATCATATATCATCATCCCAATTTTTTCCAACCAACCAAACAAACAAATTTGAGAGACTTACTGATAGGTACATTTCATAAACACGGTAAACAAACAAAATTTACACTCAATTAAATGACAGCACGTGTATAATTTTATATTAATATCAAATAAAATTATTTATTTATTGGGAATTTACTAAATTAATTCTCCAAATTAAATAATTAAATAACTGATATTTAATATATATACACGATACAAGTCAGTCAAATTTTACGAGCGTCCAAATACTCATATGTGAAGAATCAGACTGATATTTGGTCATAAATAGAGAAAAATTAATGACAAATCAATCAAATTAAATGATTTGCATTAATTACACCAATCAAATTCATCTGATCAATCATACGCCGCCACGTGGCAACTCAATTAAGGAAAGCTTGGCACCCCTCGCCCTATAAATAGGGGTCCAAACTTCTTCATTCCAAACACAATTTCCAGACGATCCAGACGAGCAAGACGAGAATATTCCAGAGCTCTCTACAATCGTTCTTGAAGATTCGAAGAAGCTTCAAAGGCATTTTTCGTGCAAATCAAGCTAGAAACAATGTTCGATCAGAGATTAAGGCTCGAAGTCCCTCCGATCAGACTCTTCTTCAAAGGCGAACTTCGAAGATTTGAAGGCGTTCTTCACCAGCTCCAGGGCGTTCTTCATGAAACCGTCCAAAAATGACTCCAAATCTAAGATCAAGGTGCTGAGCCCCTTCTATTCGGCGTTTACTCAAAGACGTTCTTCATTCAACCCCTTGGGGCATGTTTGTTTTTGGTCGGGGAGATCCGGATGGGGATGGGCTTCCCCCCATCCCGACCACTTTTTGGATTTGCACATCTCATCCTCCATACAAATGCATATACACCCATATTATACATTTATACCCTAAAATTATCATATCACTTCTTTTCTTACACCAACTCATTATCTCTCATACTTTTTTTACAACAATTCATTATCTCTCCTACTTTTCTTACACTTTTATTTCATACAATCATTATCACACTAACTAACAATAATAAAATAATACATCATCATAATTAAAAAAATATTAATTTGACATAGAGCTTCATCCACCCTATCACATCCAACACAAAACAAACTACATTCACCCATACCACATCCAACACAAAACAAACACCAGATTACTATTCACAGTATTTCTCCCATCCACATTTTTCTCTATCCGGATTTTCCCCATCCACCTCAAGACGAAAACAAACGTGTCCTTGAAGATTCAAAAATCTTCATCAAACTCTTGGGGAGTGTTTGTTTCGGGACTCACCCGGATGGAATTAGGACTTTGAAAACCACGTCCCATTATAGTTTGAGGTTTAAAATTAAACTTTAAAATCTTCTACTATAAAGTACACCTACACCCCTATTTTTCACAAAATTCAATACAATTACACCACTACTTTCCCACTCTCAAAACAATATAATAATATCATATCAATCATTATTAAATATTGATTTGACATAAAGTAAAATCTCACCCTATCAAAATCTCAAAACTAACACATTTTTTTACTATTCACCAAGATTTTCAAATCCATAGGATTTCGAAGTCATGACTTACTCCGTACACCTAAATCCCGAAACAAACATACCCTTGAAGATTCAAAGATCGTTCTTCATCAAATTCGAAGACGTTCTTCATCAAATTAGAAGGCGTTCATCCATAAAATCTTCAAAAGTCACGTTCGATTCAAAACAAGACATCCAGTCATTGGATCAACGTTTCAAGTCTCCAACTTCAACTCCAGACAAGATTAAGACGAGGATCGTTACAAAATCCGTCCAAATCAAAGTCAACGAAGAGATGAATTAGATGAACAAGTTAGAGTTTGAACCCGCTAATATTCAACACTTCAATTCGAAGAAATAAGTTGTAAATCATTTTCCGTGTTTCAATTTTAATATTTAAATCACGAGATTTGTACTTACAGACACATTTGTACTTTTAAATGCAATTTTAACATACAATCTCATCTATATCTATTAATAATTTACATTAAATTTTATACCTATTATAAATTTTCTCGCAAAATTTATCCCACTTAAAATTATTTTTATCTCGACCTATAATCAAAACCTAACAAACGAACCGCACCCTACAACTTTTTAACAATTAAAAAAATAAGTGTCCCCATGAGCCTACAATATTTCTTGAAAGTTGAAACACACACCATATGGGCCCTGCTGCAGTCTCTATCTATCTCTCTACTTTTCATTTGTCTCCAAATCTTGCGATTTCTTCTTCCGTTACACTTTAGAAAGATAAAGAAGTAATCTCCTTCATTTTATTTTTTATTCCCCTAAAAAAAACATGTCAACTTCTTCTTCTTCTTCTTCGGAAAATGTTAGCAGCAGAGAGTCGGAAGGGCCTTCATCTTCTCGTAGTAGAATGAGGTCAGCCAATGAGGCTTGGCCCGAGCCCTTTCTAGAAGCTCTTGCTTTCCGAATTGCCGATTATGCCACTCGCACTGTTGATCGCCTTGCTGTTGCTCAACATTTGTTCGCCATTTTTCAGGTACCCTTTTATATATTACATGCACATTTGGGCTCAAATATAGTATATTACTTTTTAAAAAAAATTAGAATAGTTTATCTCTATTTTATTTATAATAATAATTAAAAAATTAATATTTTATTTTGTATTTTTATATGAATGTTATGTTATGTACACATATTTTATTAATTATTTATCATATTCTCATATTTTAAATTTTGATCCATCACTAATTTTCAAAATGTGTGATCTGAATTCATGTTAAATTCTATTTTTTTCAAATATAGAGTGATGCGTACATATTATCACTATTATTAATAGTGTATAAACATAACACTAATAGTTTCTATACATAACGGTTATAACATTTTTTGTGAACTCGAATGTGTATATATGTGGTTCTTGATTATGATGGAATCTTGAATTAAAATCTTTGATTAATGATTGTTGAAAAGTAAAGTATGTAATTATTATATCATCATTCACAAAGTATAATTTATAGTTCTATTTTGATAATCTTGGAAAGTTACCTTTTAAGGGGTGTTTTTCAGCAAGTCTACTTGTAACCAAACATGAGATAACATGTAAGAAAACTCCAAAGCCATCAGAAAATTTCCCCCATTTTTGGACCAAAACTAAACATGCAAAAGGGCTCTTTTTTTTTTTTTTTTTTAGTTTGTTTCATTTTCATTGCAGGATCCCTTTTCAGCTTCAAATTAAAAATAAAATAAAATACCACTTATGTTATGTTTTGACTAAATCTTCTCTCCCTCCAAGACCTTTGTCACATTGGGATCATTGATGCAAGTTTGAATTTTTTTGTTGATAAGTAACAAAATTGATCTCTGAAATATTCAGATGATATATAGGTATGAACTAGAGCTTCACTTTTTATATATGTTGTCTGTATCTATGACTACCTGTACTTACTGTTCAGATACTTATCTTCTTAACCTCCTGAATTGATACCATTTAAGACCCAAATTGTCAGTTTCTTTCATCATATTAATACTACATATTTATAGCACCATGTACACCTCGAATAAAACTACACAATATGTATACATATATATGTGTATAGCATGTATGTATATGTTGTATGTATTTGTTTCTCTCTCCCTCTTATAGTAGGAGTGGTACGTGGCAGTATGGCCATTTGACTGCAGTCTCTTTGGGCATTAGTAAGAGTGATAATCAGCGTTTTAGTAGAGTGGGACTTGGCATGCCTGTATAACAAGATCTTGGATTTGAGGACAAAATTGTCTTTTTCATATTTTTGTGGTGTGTTAATTCTTTTATTTATTTTATGCATGTGCGGTGTGTAGAAAGGAGCAAGCATGAGTTAATAAAGGGGTTCCTTCCCAAGGTGGTCATCTATTTGCAGGAAAAAAATTAAAGCTTTATAAATTTTACTACCTTTTTTATTTTAGTATTCCTAAGTTAGTTCGAAAAGGAAGAGGTTTTACTTTTTTTGTTTTTTAATTTTAAGTACTCCCTCCGTCCTATTTTTAATTATTCGGTTACGGTAGACACGAAGATTAAGAAAAAAAATAAAAAAATAATATTAAATGGTGTAAAGTTGGTTTGGTGGAGTAAAATAATAGTATTAAATGGTGTAAAGTGAGTTTGGTGTAGAGAAACAATAATATCAAATAGTATTGAAAGTTGCTTTATTTCTTTTTTAGGAAATGACCAAATAAAATTAGGACGGCTATTTGTGAAAAGTGAACAATCAAAATTAGGACAGATGGAATAATTTTTTATGTGTTTGCATATTAAAAATAATAGAATATAAACAATAAAAAAAAAAAAAGAAAATAAAATGTTAAATTAGAAAGGGCGATAATAAATAAAAAATTATGAGAAGCATAGAGAATCTTGTGTTTTTTTCATAGATAGATGCTAAAACAAATTAGGCAAAGCTAGCCTTATATCCCTATGTGTACTTTGCAATTTAAAATATTTTTTGAAGACAAATTTATGGAACATGTTTCATGCTATAAAATTTGCTTTTAATTCATTATCATTTGAACCTATTCGGGATATGATACGTTTTAAATTTAGTGAATAGAAAAATGTATTGAAATAGGTGAAATTAATCGAATAATCCAAGTTCATAATATAAGAATTGTTCATGGGAGATCAACTTTTTTTTTTGAAATATAACTTCGTTTTTGCTAAAATATCCAAGTGCTTATGTGAAAATAATTTACATGCTTAAAAAATAAATTTGAATTTCACTCGAGAACTGCTCACAAAATTATATGTTGATAAAAATTGATATTCTAACTACGCCATATAGCTCTTCTGTAGTAGTATAAATATTACTAATATGTTTTATTCAATTTTTATGTACTATATAGACGTAATTAATTGGTAAAGTAGTCGATATGTCTGTGGACTATGCAATGTATATTATTCAATAAGGAGCACTAAATATGTTGTCAAAAAATAAACTAGTAAATACATCCCGTAAAAAAAGAAATAATAAATATTGAATGATCTAAATTAACGCGCGCAGGTTTGTTCAACCTGGCGCGCAATATCCCGGTCCGATCTCCTATGGCGAAATCTGACGATACGTATCTGGAACATCCGGCATCTGGTCGTCCGCGAGACGTGGCGGGAGGAGTACATCTACCGCCACCGCACCGCCGCCAACTTCCGGTCACGCAGACACGTCCACTTCACCCTCCACTTCGTCCCCACGGACAACAACAACGACGGGCTGTCGTGCCGGCGGCTGGCCCTGTCGGAGCGCCACCTGGCGGCCGGGTTCTCGGACGGGGCGGTCCACCTGTTCCACATTGGGAGCAGGGTCCACGTGAGCAGTTTCTACCCCCAGCACCGGGACCGCCTGGGGCGGTTCTCGAGCGCCGTGTCCGGGATCATCTTGTCCGATGATCGCCTCGTGTTCGCCACGCTGGACGGGGACATTCACATGGCGGTTATAAATGACGTTACTCCTCTGAGACGGGTGCAGTTGGGGGATGTGGTCAATGACGGCGCCCTCGTTGATTTCTCCGGTTCTCAACGCTGGTGGGTTGGCCTCTATGCAGGTGCTTACTATTTCTGATAATTATACGTTTTTCACATTTGGGGAATCTGCAATTTCGATTATTGTTTTTGGGAGATGTACGTTGATGGACTTTTAAGCCGTCTCGACTCGAGGTGTGACATTGTATTGCACAATGACGCAACATTATGTATATATATATCATGTTGCATTATTGTGTAATAAAAAAACTAGATTAATAATTTAAAAGCCATCTCCAGGTGTGCCGGGGCATGCATTTCACATATGGAATAGCGAAACCGAAGAGCTAATTTTCATCGGAGGAACGTTAACGGATCCCGAGGCCGTAATGGGTTGGCATTTGTTGACCGAATTGACTGACATCATCGGTCGAATTCGTGTCGTTAACAACGACACGGCCATAGCCTGCACGAGCCTTAGGGTTATGGTATTCGACTTGCAAGACCAAGGGATAGTAATGGTGGACGAAGAATTCCGAAGGGGGATCATAGTGGGCTCGTTCGATGCCTTCAACGAGTCGGCCCTTATAACCGACGTACGTGGGGCAGCCACTGTGCGTCGAGTTGCTCGTCTCGAGGAGCGGTGTAGGTTCGTTATAAGGGGAGCCTCCATAGGGGAGATTTTGGGGTGTATGAATGGTGGGTGTGGGGTAGTTTGGGAAAGTGGGGTGATTAGGGTTTGGGGGTTAGAACATGGTCAATATTTGTATAGTTTTAGGGAGAGGATTGAAGGATGCAATGCCCTAATTGCTGATGAAAGATATGTTGCTGCTTGTTCTTCTGATGCTACTATTCATTTATGGGATTTTGGGGCTCAATAGAATTAGGGTTTTTGTTATTGTCAAATTGGTCAATTTTAGGGTTTTAATTAAGAATTTTGGGAATTGAAATAGGGGATTAGGGTTTTTAGATATTGGTCAATTTTGTTGATTCCCAGTTTGAAAGGGACAAGTAGTTCAAGTTGTATTTGGGATTTTGATTTTTTTTTTAAAATTTGAAATTAGGTTTGGAGTTAGATTTTGACCCTACAATAGACCAAACAGCCACTCTCTCTTCTTCTTTTTGGTTACCTAAGTAGAGTAGAGAGCTGTAGAGTGTTTAATTATGTTCTGTTGTATAATTCTCTAAAATTAAATGTGATGGGGAATGACAAACTTTATTTGCACTAGTTAGTTGTTCGCATTCAAAGTAAAAAAAAAATTAAAAAAAAATTGCAATGTTGTGTCATTAATTTGTCTTAATTATTATTTGGTTTTTTTTATTTAATTTGTCGTTTTTATCTTTTTAAAGTTGATCAAACTTAAGTTTTTCTAAATGAATTTTGTTCCCTAGCTATAATGGTTTTCGATGTATAATTAAAACGGTAATGCTAAATGGGGTGATTCACCTCGGGGTGAACGAATTTTGGATTCTTTACATTTTGTTTTCGTAATTTTTTTGTAAATTTCGGAGAGAGAAAAATACAGAATAAATTAATATAAGAAAATATAAAGTGTGAGATCATGCATTATGTCTTTCTTTTTTCGAAATTTACACAAAGAAATGGAGAGGATCCAAATTCGGGTGAACACCCTTTAGATGTGTAAATTTATCTTAGTACCCTTAATAAAATATTTTATAATCGGCCCGACTGGTTCATGGTTCACCCGGCTCGAATAGGTCATGATTTAGGGTTCATTATTTAATGTTTAGGGTGTAGATGGTTCATCAAAATTGAAATTATCACAATTTCATTAAGGGTAGTTAAGTCATTTTACCTTTTCACCCCGGGGTGATTCCTACCATTTAGCAGCACCCTTATTAAAATATACTCTCTCGATTCCTAACTCGATCGAACACTTACTGTGCACACTAGTTTTAATAATATAGTTGTTTATTATTATTAAAAGAGATAAAATTATTTTTTGGTAAAAGTTAAATGTTAAAAGTTGCGGTATTTTTACGAATTAAATGAGATAAAATTAATTTTAGTGTTGAAAAAAATAATAATTTCCCCATATATATATATATATATATATATATATATAAATACACTAATAGGGAGTTGTACTTAAATAAAAAATATTGGTTGTTGTGGTTAATTTTTTTACGTGTCGCCTAAAACAAATTTAAAAAAATTAGCCTAATGATATATATTACTTTTATGTGACACAATTATAGTGAACATATATTATTTTTATTTATATTAAAATTTAATTAATTGTCAAATTTTTTGAAAGGAAATTTAATGGTTGATTGCCATAAATTTAAATGTCTCATAAATTTATATTGCATATTTCAATTCTAGATTTTTTTTTTAAAATTTCATAAAATTCACTAGAAAAGTCTTTTTTTTTTTATAAAGGAATTTTACCATAATCAATGTAATCATTATTAGTGTTAAGTCGTTAATAATATTCGGTTATGTAGCCGATAGATATTTCACGCCCCATATTGCTTCTGGTGATCCAACTCATATTACTCAAAGTTTTTTTTCAATTTTTATGTTTTTTAGACGTAATTAATTGGGATGGACTTTTAGGATTTTGGTCGATTCTTTATTAATTCAATCGATTCGTTGTAATTGTTATCAAAAAAAAAATTAATAAATCTCCTAAAAAGGTAATAAATATTGAATATCTAAATTTCAATTTTTGTTCCAAAATGGATATTTAAAATTATCCGTCCTATGGCGAAATCTTCGGTTATTTTAAAATTAGGCATCTGGTCGTCCGCGAGAAAAAAACTTGAATGTTGGAACGGTATGAATTTATAATTTTTCGATACGGTTCGGAACGGATTTTCGGTTATAACGGAATCTGATCGGACCAAATAAACGGGTTTTTTTAACCTTTTTCTCCTTTTTTTTTTCAATCATCCCTCATTTTTCTTTTTAATCACAAATTTCTTAAGAATATTTTAATGCAATCTACACAAAATGCACATGAATTCAATACTTCTTCAAACATATTCATGCATCTACCCTTCAAATTCAAACATATTACATAATATGATAATAGTTAATTAAAAATAATAAAATAACCCAAGACACAATCAATAGTGTATTTAAAACATGGCTAATAAAGTACACATTTAAAATTTTATTAGTTGGGGGATTTTAATGACGGTCCCTCGTTGATTTCTCCGGTACAAACTACTGGGTTGGCGATGAGATGGTTTCTGAGAATTAAGGATGTGTAATTGCAAATTGAGAATTTTATAGAATTCTCGATAATTATAAATCACAAATAAGGAAGTAAATATTCTAATATCTCGCCAAAATATTCATGTGATATATTCAATATTAAATTACATGGATATCAATAATCTATAATACAATTTAATGAATACAAAATAAATTAATAATTAAATTTATTATATATTTAAATCGGGTTATTTGTTGACTTGGTTCGATTCGATGCAGAATTGCGATTTTATTCGGTTTTTCGGTACGATTAATTTAGTAATATCCATTTCCATATCCAAAAAAAATTCGGATCGGTTCAGTTCGAAAAAAGTCAAAAAATCAACGGTTATTTTCGGTTCGGTTCTTTTTCGGTTCGACTTTCGGTTCGGATTCGGTAATCTCCAAACTTCGTGAATGTTGCTTTATCCCGGACGTAGTCATTCCCGGGGCCTAACCCGTAACCAAATGGTGGGTGTTATTTAATTTCGTGTTCTCTTAATTTCTCCATAATTGCAGTTTAAATCCTAACAAATAATCTCATTTTTTACTCTATTCCCAAAATACAAATGTTATTTTATTTATGATAATAATTTATACAATTATAATCAACAATATTTTTTTGAATTACAAGAGGGTTAGCTTTTCGACTCTTTTTGACAATCAATTGCAGGTGTGTATCAATGTTATGATTGTATAATTGTTCAAATTCTACCTTATAAATTTTTTAATCCTTAATGTATCATAAATTTATTATGATTTTTTATTCACATTTATTATAAAAATATATTTTAATGAAGTATTTACGATCGAACTTAATGTATAGAACTTAAATTACTAATTTTCATAAAATAAAAAGGTAAATTTTGAAATTTCGCGTAATTATGCTGGCACTATATACACTAGTAGTATTATATACAAAAGTACACTCAACCATTCAAACCAACTCTTTCTTCTACTCTTTCTTTCTTTCGTCCTTTTTTACCACTCATTTTTCCTTTCACCATTCTTTGCAGCTTGGTTCTTTTTTCTTACCCACTTCTGCTCTTGTTTTTGCCACCCATTGATATTGATCAATTCTCTTCAGAGTATCACACGTAAAGACACACAAATAAAATTATAAAAGCACATATTATTACATTCAATAGTACAACATAAGTAAAACAATAAAGATGCAAGTCAAATGGTATCGCATCTTCAAGAAAATTACAACTAAATTACACGTCAACTCTTAGATACAAGACTCAACTTTCTATATGCTATATATCTCACCCCAATCGGATGCATTCTAAAACTGAATTAAACAGTACTACATCGAAAGCATAACAATATGACATGCAAATCATAAAAAAATGGTAAATTTTGAAGAGTATTAAATATGAAACTAAAGTTGTATTATGTAACACCCGAAAATTTCAAGTCAATTATATTTTTAAAAGACTTTCTTAAGAGTTTTTTCCGATACTTTTAAAATTCAAATCTATCTTCAATGTTTACAAAATATATTTTTATCAAAATTCCAGAATTTCCTCCAACTTCTTCTCATATTTTTACAAAATTTACAAATAATTTTAATTTCAATCTTTATCCTTAAAAAAAATGAAAATTCTCACATGATCTCTTAAATATGAGACGTACGTAGTTCTTAAATCCTTTAATACCATCATTATTAATTTTTAAACCGAAAACTCATAAATTCTTTTTGTTTTCTTTAAAATAATTTCGCATCCAGCCAACATCAAAATCTTGTTTGCACAATTCGGCCGTCATCTTTTCTCCTTTTATTTATTTATTATTATTCTCCTATGTTTATTTATTATTAGAGTAGATTTTACAAAAATATATCCTTAAAATTTTTATCTTTATCTACAAGAGTGAAATCTTAAGATTTTCATGATATATTCAAATCCCAATTTTTCACTTACAAAATTATATTTTCCTCTCCTATAAATAGAGGGCCACTTCTTTTGAAATCAAAACATGTAGAAAAAAAATATTATTTCATACTTTTCACAACTCGATCAATAGAATTTTGCAACAAGGATTTAAGTTTCGTTGCATCTTTTGCATCCACAACATTAATTCGTTCGAGGTGGGGTTTTTACTTGTTTTGTCACTTTAAATATTCATGTGAGTGTTATTATTGTTTGTTATATCTTACTACCTATGTTATTATGGTTGATTTATCCAACAAGCCTATGGTTGACCTAGTCAACAAGCCTATGTTATTATGGTTGGTTTATCCAATAGCCTATGATTGACCTTGCCAACAAGCTTAGGAAATTGTATGTATGTCTGTGAGTTTATAATTTTATTTACATGTTATGTTTGACTATGAGGGAATTTCACTGAGGTTTTGCTCACCCCAATCTCATTAACATTTTTCAGATTAAGGAGTGCTGTGGAAGAAGTTGGATTGCCTCATGTGGTTAATTTAAATTTTTGATTCATGTTATTTGACATTCAAAAGCTTTTAAGATTTAAAGTATTTTTATTTAAATAAGAGTCACATCCCTACTACATTAAATATTTTTTTAGTGATTCAGTATAAGGTTCAATAATGTTTCATGTTTAACATTCACTTCCGCTATAAATTTTATCTAAATTAGCATTCAAAAGCCTAAGAAAATTGGAATGTGACATGTTAGAAGCAAAATATAATAGTATTATATTAGAAAATATAATAGTATTACATCCAAAATATAAGAAAATGGATCATTTGAGGGTTTTATAATTATTGACAGATTAGTAACAACCGAAAATTATAGACATCGTCTAGATTATAGACATCAATTCAGTGAAAAACTTCATATATCTTTGACACCTTTCTTGATTTCTTTATCACATGAAAGCATCGCTTCACCCATTCATATATAGTTAGAGCAATACAACACTGAACTCTCATTAATTTTGGCATGATTACCGCACAACTACTAAAAAATTTATTTATTTAAGATGATTCTTAAAGAGTAGGGTATGTTTGTTGAGACACATTTGTATGAGACGGTTTCACAATGAGACGAAATATAAATTGGGGTTTGACGCTTTAACACCTTGGGAGGGGTGAGTGTGATTTGTGCTAAGTTGTAACCCGTTTCATATGAGTTTTTGTTATGTTTGTTTTCATTTTTCTTTTTGCTACACAAATTTGCATGGTTATTTTAATTCTTTCTAGTGATATAACTTTTCAATTTTTATAATCAAAATAACATCACTCTGATTTGACCACTTTATATTATACATTTTATTGTGGGACTCAATAATCGGAAAAGGATTCAAAGTACAAGAAAACAGGAAATTCATGAAACAGAGAAATAGGAAAACACTAAACATCAATCATATAATTAACTTGCTTCATCTTCCAATTTGTTTTACCTCATGGTTTAGCTTCTTGTTGTGACCTAAATTTTACGTCTAGGGCAACTTAATGTTATTAAACGGAATCAATCAAGTAATGAGTAACAAATATGAAATAGACTCAAATTTGGTTACCCAATTCGTCTTTTGAATAAGACTACGTCTGGGGGCGTCCAAGCCAGGAGTATTTTATTATTATTTTCTGCCTAGAGTTCTAAGATTTCGTTTTTTTTACACAAGTTGTACTTATAGACAAGAAATTAGGGTACACTCCTCCGTGGGCTTCCTTCGATGAGCTTGTCAAGCTTCCAGCCGCCAGAACTAGGGTTTTATCGGTCAATCCCGCGATTTTCGCGTCTGGATACACTTGCCTTGCTTACCCCGCGATATCCGCGCTCTCGATTACCCATATCTTTGCTATAAATACCCATCTGAGGTCGCCTCCAACTTGTGGTCTTTTCCAAGGTCGAATGCAACTTTCTCGTTTCTTTTAAGCCGCCTTGCGACCTTCTCCGTTCCGAGAAAGTCGCCATGCGGCTCCCGATTCTTACCGAGGTCGCTCTAACCGGTCGCCTCACCGGGTTGGATTATTCTATGGTACAACACTTCTCAAACAATGATATGTGAAATAAATTTGTATTGTATACTAAATCTCTTATATGTAACCATAAATGAAACAGTATCACTCTGTAAAATGAAACACATACAATCCATTCTCACCTCATGCAGTCACTTGCGTACCCATTTTTCCTACGTATATCAATAAAATAAAAACGGCATCACTCTGAAAAGGGTAGAGTATTACAGACCATAAACCAAAACTGATCCAGAGGTAATATGAAAGTGAACATTCAAAGAAAATTTAATTCTACCACAACATAAACTCATAATAACATAACCCCATCCCCCAAAGTTTAAAACACATCATCTTACATTCCATGATTTTGAATAAAATATCGGCTCGTGTTTTTCATTCCCCTTTCACGTACACTTTCCCCGTCCTCACAGGCCACAAATTCCTGCGCCTTTACTTCTACCCAACCGTTTACACTGACTTTGATACTTGTCAGTATTTTTTTCAGTGTCACTTCAAAAGGCTTCACTTTATTAACAAACTTTAGTGCTTCTCTTTTTTTCAAGAATTCTTCACAACCTTCTTTAATGAAAGAACAGATGATGACTACATAAACCCCAAGGCTCCAGGCTGGTCGCACCATGACACGTCGGACAAGTACCCTAATGAAACTCCTCCATACAGTGCTCCGGATAGAGTATACAAATCTTCTGGAGTGATGGCCAATTTTAGCTCAAGCCTTGATTGGATTTTGCCTGTTGATTCCAGTTTTTACTATCTTCTCAGACTCCACTGGAAGTCACCAAGTTCAACGAAAGGGTGTTTACTATTTCTGTCAATAATCAGACGGAAGAAACTCATGCCGATGTCATTGCCTGGGCCAACACCTGCTCCTCCATCTGTTTCCCAACCTTGAGGTGCTACCAAAATATGGCAGGGTGCCGCCAAAGGATGGCAGAAGTTGACAGAGAAGTCCGACGTGTACTCATTTGGTGTTGTGTTGCTTGAAGTTTTATGTGCAAGGCCAGCATTGAATACAAGCCTACCAAGAGAGGAAGCCAACTTGGCGGAGTGGGCCAAGTCTTGTGTCAAGGAACGGACTTTGAAACAGATCATTCATTCGACACTTGATGCCCAATGAAGCAAAATTGGAAATGAGACACTTGTAATCATGTTAATGAACCTAACAGTATTTCGGAAAACGAACGTCCAGCAGACGCCTTAATAATGATTCTAAGAAGAATATATATCAAGTAATACCCGTACAGAATGTCATCACATTCTCAGTACAAGGTTCAATGCTAAAGAATATGTACGCACCTAAAATGTCCAAGGCATCAATAATATCTCGTCAAATTGGCCAATGGTTCTACTGGAATCTACAGTCAACTATGCTACCTTTCCGCTCTGCGATACTGCTAACTGAACATTTCTACAACTGAAAACTATGTATCCACTGAAAAGAATTATGTGCATGAAATTGCGTCTTCAATGAAGTATATCTCTATGTGAACGATGTAGCACAACTTCTATCAACTATTGAACAATGCTACCTCAACTGATCGTTCTTGCTGAGTTATTCATTTAGTGCGCAAAAGCGCTCTGCATGTTTGAAAATAGAGCAGACGTCAATTAGTTTGAGTACAGATATCAGCTTTGAAAGAGATCCGAAACATGCAACTAGAAACTGCTGTGACAAATACTCATATTGAAGAAATCAAATATTAAAATAACAGTTAAAAGATGTTCCATCTGAAGCAGATTGGCAAACACCAAAGGACAGTCACATACTTCAAATCCATGCTTATTACCAGAAAGACTAATTCATGAATTTAAAATGTATCTCTACGTACTAGATATTTGATTAATACCTAAAGAAAACAGAAAATCATTTACAGGTTAGTGTAAATTCATTCATAGGTTAAACAGGCAATGGATCCAACTAAGAAAGGTACCATGAGGTACTTAAGATGACACAGTGAGAGGGAAAACAAAGAAGCAAAGAAAAGGACTCACTTAGATATTCATAAGAAAGTATCATAGAAGTACCCCAGGC
Organism: Stenogyne calaminthoides; assembly: GCA_037126765.1. Classification (NCBI taxonomy): domain Eukaryota; kingdom Viridiplantae; phylum Streptophyta; class Magnoliopsida; order Lamiales; family Lamiaceae; genus Stenogyne; species Stenogyne calaminthoides. The sequence continues at coordinate 33,079,915 of JBBCBC010000003.1, read as the reverse complement.
TGATGTGCTGAAAAATCTTGGACCAAGTCCTCGATAAAATCCAGTCCATCCACCATCAGCAATTAAACTTCGAACTACTTGTTTTATAGTCGGCCCCTTGTCATGCCCTGTCATCTGGATGAAAGTTTTTTTTACGATCGACAGATGGAGGTATTGAATTATACCAAAATGGTCTTTGTTTTACATAAAGATTTGAAATAAATAGCGAGCTCCCAATGAAAACTGGCAATCGTTTTTTATATTGTTCACTTAAGGACATTTTTTTGAAAAATAACTGCAGAACTGAATATTTAATAAACAAATAAACCATATAAACAATTCGAATATAGCATGATGTCAAGGGCCCAGAAAAAACATAGAAAATAGATACTAGCCTAGGATGGGAATAAATTGTCACACCTGCAATCGAGTTTTTATGGTATCCAATGGGGTTGACAGCAATGACGCAGTAGCAGCTGCAAAAATACCTCCAGAAGCTTGAGCCAACAAAATTTTCCCCTCGCTCGGAGCAGCCCCTTCAGCCTCACTACCATGGTCTGAAAAACTACAAAAGGCAAACCTAATGTTTACAGAACCAAAGAGAAATTCAACCGAGCAACTAACCCAATGTGAGCAGAGGAAAGAACTCAATGTAAACAAAAGAAACTGTAAAAGGGTCAAGGTATCACATAGCTTGGCCTCACAATTTCATGCATATTATCACACAACCCGATTAGGACCTTTCAGCCTAAATGCATGATGTCAACCATTAGTTTGAAGAATGAAGTCATGTCCATTCCTCAGAAAGAGGCACGACGTAATCTACATATAGTAAGGGCATATGTTATTTAAATATATCTAAAAGGAGATGTATGATTTACTGTCTTCTATTGTATGAAAAGGCATAACTCATAAATCATTTGTATTTTAGATTAAATTTGGTTGGGGAAGAATGTAATTGAGAAGACCATCATGTGTAAACAATATTACCACTAACATATATGAATCATTTAAGAAAAGGAGCTTAATAGTAATAAATACAGAAACACCAAATGATATTGAAGTTCAAAAGCACACCTCCAGATAATGCGTTGGCTCGCACCATAACTTCCCCACCAGACACAACTTGAAGGTGCATATGTCGCAATAGACAACCCAAGGCCTCTATATAATCCCCACGCACCATGAGTTTTAATAATCCTGCGAGCAACATCCAAGCCCCCACTATAATTCGTTGCGTGCCCAGAATACCCTTGCACCATCAATCTTTGACTAATCTTTTTAAAAGATACCTCGAATTAGTTTAAGCATTCACAAAAAAGCAGCAAGGAAAAAAAAAGCAGACTAAAATTTGCACCGACAAAGCCCTCACTTAGCTACTCCAAGAAAGTTGCAATCTAAAACAAGCTTATTGTTCTTGAAGTTATGAAAATCATGAAACAATTAACAAAAAAGGACAAATGCATACCGCACAAAAGAAGTTAAAAGGAGTATATCAAACCATTTGTTTCTACTAAATCTTAAACCTAATAATATCATGTTACCACTCATTTAAATCAAATATGTTCAAGCGCCCCTGCTCATTGGTTAAAATACTCTCTCAGTGACACACAGAAAAATAACCATATAAAAGTATCTGCAGCATACCACATCCATGGGAACCCAAAACACTTGTGAACAACTAGATGCCATCATGCCAGCAACCCCATTGGCTATAGCTGCTTTTGTAGGCTCCGATAATCTCAAAGGTTCTACCATCTCAAAAGCAAAAACTTTTGATCTCTCTAACGCAAAGGCGAATAACATTCTGGCTGGTATTGATCCGGTAATTACAGTTCCAAAACCTTTGTAAAATCCAGGAATCCCTTCTCTTTTCATTAGGCCTTTGATGATAGAAAATGCATTTCTTTCTAAAGCATCATGTGAAGCTACTTGAAGTCTGGTCTTTACAACTGAAATCGGATAAAGTACCAACGTAACTCCAGTAAAAAGCCCAGTTGCATAGGCGAAGAACTTATTCTTGTCAAGCCTGGAGACGAGAACAAAAATGTAAATAAAATGAAGTTTCTGTTTAATCACTTAAGAGACTGATAATTAGTTAAGGGCTCCGACTGTGGCATAATGGAAGGTTTGTCACGCTCATCAAGGCTAAAAAGGTCCATAATCAACTATTTTATAAAAGCTATGATTAGAAGGAATATCATCCAGCGATAATTAACCAGAGAATATAGCTGGAAGCATCCAAAATTTTTAAAGCAATTCTTCAATGCCATGCCCTTTTGTATATGATATTTAAACTTCCAATTTGCAATTCATTCAATAATTTCTCTTGTCATCTCATAAATTCGTCTACATGTCAAGAAAGACCACCTTGACCGTACTCTCAAACACTATCATTTCATCCAAATCCCTATCATGAATCTTAGCAACACATTAACCTACTCCAATTTTACCACGAATTTTTTAAGTCCTTGCAGAACAAATTCCCGATAAACTAGTTCCGTTCTAACGATTAACTACCCATTACAACCACAATTACAAATTTGGGGAGAAACTGAAATAGGCAAAAGAAAACAACAAAAATTAAATGCACATAAACATACTCCACTTAACCACCCCATACATTCACCGAAAACAATATCCTCAATAATTTAATGCAATTACTACTGCAAAATGTGTACGTACGTTCACATTAACGGCAACAATCGACTAAAAAGTTAACATTCCATTAAAGAAACGAAAACTGAGTTGAAAACACAGCAATGAAGCTTACTCGCTCCAATCAACCTCTGCAAGAGCAGGCGCTCTGTTTCGTCCAGCATTATCACCCATCGTGAGCTGAATCCGAAAGTGCTGAAACTCTTCTAACAAAAAAAACTAAGAAACTAACCACGTAGAGAGAATCATGAAGAAGAAAGACGAACTCGGTTGCGATTGTTTGGCAGTTTGCACTTTGCACCCGAGTGCGTTTTTCGCGGACAACTTTTTCAAGAAAACGCATTTGCTTGGCTGTGGTTTTATTATGAGATTTGTGATCAAATCAAGGGGCATTCTTGGTACGGAAAATAATTTCAATTGGCTGGACAGGTTGAATAGACGGAATAGCGATTTCTTAATAAAAAAATGGATAAAGTCTTGTCGTTATTGACAACTTTAAATTATATATTTTATTTCCTTATTCATTTATCAACTATTTGTATTTTTTTTTTACATGAATTTATCAACTATTTGTATTTGTTTTCTATTATTCAATGAATTTCCATCGATCAAGATATAACACAAGATATATGCATATGTTATAATGGATTAGTTAGTTCTGATATGGAGCCTAATAACTTATGTTACATTTCTAAATTAAACCCTAAACTATGAACCGTAAACCCTAAACCATCAACCATTCGGGCCGGGTGAACCATGAACCGCTTGAGCCGGTTTTGGGTCGGGTCGAGTTGGGTTCAGACCGAGTAAAAAATCTATTAGGCTCAATAAGGAGTCCACTAGTAGGCTCCATATCAATTCTGATGGATTAGTTATAAGATTGTTATTTTATAAAATAAATATAACATGTAATGCATATCCTTATTACTTCATAAAACATATTACTCTCATATTTAATTGTTAACATATTCTTATTCTTTGATAAATAAACTCATTAATTATATAAAAAAAATCAAATTGGATTAATAGAAGAAATTGGTTATTGAGTATATTTCAATTTTTTTATTTTTTTGAAAGGAAAGATATTTCAAATTTGATTTGTCTAACAATAGATTTGACGTATCATTTACATTTAAAAACTATATTATCTATTTATAAATATTTAATCAAAGAATAGGCCTCTTTTTTATCAGGTGCACCAGCAACTTATACATTTTAAACATGCAAATTATTTTTGTTAAGATATCATATATTTTAAGTTTAATTTATTCATGTGTCGGAAAAAAAAATTAATTTATTCAAGTCACTAAGGATACAATAGTCTTCTTATATTGGGTTTTTGGATAAAGAAAAAAATCGGGTTTAAAGTGTTATTAGATGTGTCAAATTTTTAACAGCTCAAAATGTGATATAGATAGACTGTTAACTAATTGATCAAATAAGCCCAATCTATATTTAATTTCGTTACGCTAAGTAATTTCCCAATCTGTATTTCATTTCCTTACGCTAGGGCCAACTAGTTTCTATATTTGGCACAGCCTAATCAGTCAATCCGATCCGTTCTGAAACAATGTTTAAAAAAAAAGAAAAATAAAAACAATGTTTTTCTTAACTAAAAGATAAGGATTGAATTTTGCATGCTACTGTATATCAACTAAACGTTTTCGTTAAACGGTTTACAATAGTATATGGTCAAAATTATTATTTCAATATAATTTTGTTTGTAAATTAAAACATATCCGTGTTATGTTAAAAAAATTTCTAAGTAGTCTATTTATGATTCCAAAATATACTTTTACTTTTTTGGGATATAGGAAATTTGTCGTTCCTTGTGTTGGAAGTTTAAAATTACCAGCATTGACAGATGCTTAACTGTCAAAAGGAGTAATAATTGCCTGTCAAAAAAAAAAAAGGAGTAATAATTGTACTAAAAAAAAAAGGAATAATAAAGTGTTAGGTGAGCGGGGATGGATAATGTAATTAAAGAAAATTAGTGAGCCAAATGCAAGGCCCACACATCCATGATCATACATTAGTTGTACTTTTCAACTTTTTATAGGCCCACACGTATGTGTTGACGTAAAGTAATTTTGGAGTGAGAACATTAATTAATAATTTAATAAGCACAGAATAATGTAACAATTAATCCAAAAAAAAAAATCGAACAGTAACAATTAATCAATATGTATTTTTTTTTCTAGCTTTCAACTTTTAATTTTTCTTTAGGGGATGAGTGACGATAATTACAGATTGAGTGCGATCATAATGAGAGTGACTAGATTATTTATAAGCAAAGGTACAGAAGTCGAAAATCTCTAGGCGGACGGATTGTGGTCGCCTAGCGCTTAGACCGTCTAGTCGGCCGTTTAGGAGGTCCCATATTTTTTTAAATTGCAAAGTAAATTAACATAAATTCGCTTAGATCCGCCTAGACGGCCGCCTAGGTCCGCCTAGCAGCCAAAACGATTTTTCTCGTCGATTTTGGCAAAATCGGGGAGCCGACGGCCACCTAGGCTGAGTTCTGCAACCATGCTTATAAGTGAAGGTGTGACTTTAATTGGACAGTATATTTATATACAAATATATGTAAGGCGTGTGTATATTATAGTAATTGACAAATATTTCTTTGTAATTGCATCAAATACATTTTAAAGTGATATTAATTATTTTAATTAAAAATTATTAATTATATATCAAATTGTACAATGCAATACGTGCGAAGTGTTACTCCTGAAAATTAGAAACACCACGTTAAACTAATCTATATAGCTTCCATTCCAACGTATAAAAAAGTTAAAAGCAATTACTTAGAGTTTTGTATTGTAGTTATACGATTACACGAATCATCATATAACTTGGTCAAACTCAAATAAATGTGATTAGAAAATGCCTATTTTTCCATGCTTTGTCATTTGTGCACGCCCCTAGTTTGGTCGAGAATTCTTAATTTAATAATTCGTCGCCTCTTATATTTCCTATTATATATAACCTGAAAATCTCAATTAGAACTCAACAACCGGAACTGCCCCTTTCAGACTTGAGCATGTATCTCAGAAAAATGGACTGGTCATAAAACATTGAGCATATGCGCGTCATAATAACTGTGATGACATTTAATATATTAAATAAAATAAAAAATACTCAATTATGTTCCTTCTCATTATAAAAGCAGCACATACAACATATAATTTAAATATATTTTAAAAAAATATAATTTATTTATACTATCATTTGTATAAGTTAAAACAAATTGCATGTACCATAACAAAAACAATTCATATTTTATTAAAATAAATTAAGTATATATCAAAAATATGAATTGGTCTCCCATTTGTTTTTTTTATCGGACAAAGTTAGTTGTTAGTAGTTAGTACACCAAGCACCCAAATACTCCACGAAATCGTCAATCCTCCTTATAACTCCAATAACTCCAAATTCATTCCCAGAGGGAATCGAACCTGAATTTCCAGGAGAATAAGGAGCCCACTGGCCAGGTGGCTTAGCCCACCTGGTTAAAATTAGTCTCCCATGAACCAGATTTATACTATAAACTTGGATTATTTGACTCATTTTACTCATTTTCAACATATTTTTTTAAATTACTGAACTTGACCTGTATTATACCTGAATATGATCAAATCCTTGAAATAAAAAACAAAGTTCATACCATGAATCAAGTTTATATAAATTTTTGTGTAAAAAAATATACTTAAATTATATGTTTAAAAAATACATACAAAATCTCCCTTATTTTACTTTTTTTCCCAAAAAGAATTTTAACAGTTGTCACTGAGTTAATTGAGTGTATATTTTAAAGAGGAGTGCTTCTTCACTTTTAACAAGCTTTCCCAGTTGCCACCGCGTAACACCGTCCCTCTCCGCCTCTCTCTCTCTCTATCTCTCTCTCTCTCTCTCTCTCTCTTCTCAATTGCAGATCTTGAGAGCTCTGAGGGATCAACAAAATTAGGATAAATGGGGCTCTGTTTCAGATCTTTGTCGACAGTCGTAACTCCCGCCGTTTTCCTGTTTTTATTCGTTTATGGCTTCAACTTTACTCCTACAGGTAACCTTTCTCTGTTTATTTTGCCATCTCCTTTTCTCTTTGTTGGTGAAAATCTTGTTGATGTGATGTTTTCTTGATAATGAATTTGGTGGTGGGCTCTGAATTGTTGATTAATTAAATGCAAATGTTTTCCCTGTTTATATGGGTCCGATTTGATTGTAAAATAGTTCCGAAATTAGGGCTCTTTGCAGTTTGTTGCTGAGATGGGTTTCGACTCTTGATAGAGATAAACAGATTTACGTAAATTAATCTGGAGTGTTTCTGATTTCCAGTAGTAAAACATCAAGTGTACCGATTGTTTTTCTTCGTTTTTGTTCAGAGGGTTTGGGACTACTGAGTTTTGACTTTTGATACGGCTCATTTTATCATCTACGATACGATCATAGAAAACTGATCTGAAGCAATTAAATTCAGGATTTTACTATTATTTTCAAGGAAATTTGTTAGTCGTTATTAATTCATTCTTCAGTGAGAGTTGGATTTTTCATGCTATATGAAAGATAATTGTATATTGTGGCATAGTTTTCTGGATGCATTTTGCTTAAAATTCAGAGTAATGAGTATATTATTATAAAATAAAATTAGGATTCTGATGTGTTTGTTTATATATCATCTTTCAGAAGCCTATGATGCACTTGATCCTAATGGCAATATTACAATTAAGTGGGATGTTATCACTTGGACACCCGACGGCTATGTGGTAAGTGCTATTTCCTTAAAAATTGTCATATTAGTGAAGGTATTTTTATCCTGCAGCCTAGCTTTTGAAACTCAAGATTAAAAAATGTGAATGTGGAATTTGCACACGTAAATTTTTTTATTTGAATAATATGTATCGTATATTTTAGTTTTTGGTGTATAAATTTCGATAAAGAATTTTGTATTTTGGTTCTTCCCTCTTAAGAATTGGGGGGACCCTCATCTCAAATCATCCACACGAGCATTAAATTTTATAGATTTTACATGTGTTTTTATTCTGTCTATCCACTTAAATAATAGTCTAAATGCTCTATAATTGTTGAAAAATTCAGGCTGTTGTGACAATATTCAATTTCCAACAATATCGTCACATTGAAGCACCAGGTTGGACTTTAGGATGGACTTGGGCGAAGAAGGAAGTGATTTGGAGCATGATGGGAGGTCAAACCACAGAGCAAGGAGATTGTTCAAAATATAAAGGGAACATCCCTCATTGCTGTAAGAAAGATCCATCAGTTGTCGATTTATTACCGGGGACTCCTTACAATCAACAAATTGCAAACTGTTGTAAAGGAGGAGTGATTAATGCATGGGCTCAAGATCCAGATACTGCTGCTAGCTCTTTCCAGATTAGTGTTGGCGCTGCCGGCACCACCAATAAGACTGTTAGGATGCCCAAGAACTTTACTCTGAAAGCCCCGGGGCCCGGTTACACTTGTGGGCCGGCTAAAGTTGGAAAACCTACTAAGTTTGTGACGTCAGATGGACGAAGAACGACTCAAGCAATGAGTAAGTTATATTGGACCTTTAATGATAAAGCTGAATTACTTTTTTAGTCATGGGGTTGCTTGCTACTTCAAATCAAATATTTAAATTAGTTGTTGATAATCAGAGACACGGTGGGGTTTGCATTAGATGCAGGAATGTATCTATTGAGGCAGATTCTTGGATTCTTTCTCATGCTTGTCTTATTGCAGTGACATGGAATGTGACATGCACATATTCACAGTTCTTGGCTCAAAGAACTCCCTCATGCTGTGTCTCACTATCGTCCTTTTACAATGATACGATTGTTCCTTGTCCTACATGTACTTGTGGTTGCCCAAACAACAATACTCAGCCAGGAAGCTGTGTCGAGTGAGTTTTCCACTCTAAATCTTATTCTCACTGATCTTGTTTTTATTTTTTTGACTGCAAAAATTTGTTACTAATTCATAGTTTTTTTTTTTTTTTTTGGTTTTTGCCTTTCGCAGCCCAAATTCGCCCTACATTGCCTCAGTTGTTTCAGGCCGTCAAAAATCCAATAATCTAGCACCTCTGGTCCAATGCACCAGCCATATGTGCCCGGTTCGTATTCACTGGCATGTGAAGCTCAACTACAAGGAATATTGGAGGGTCAAGGTCACAATAACAAACTTCAATTACAGGATGAATTATAGCATGTGGAACTTAGTAGTCCAACACCCCAACTTTGACAATCTTACACAGATATTCAGTTTCAACTACAAACCACTAAATCCTTACCAAAATATAAGTAAGCCGTATTTTAAAGTTCACTGTCTTTTTCATTCGTTGTCCTCTAAAACCCTACATTTCTGTACAATTTATTTTCTTTATATATTTTGCATGGAGATGTAAATCTAATATTTTTTTCTGTCATTGCAGATGATACTGCTATGTTATATGGTGTAAAATTTTATAATGACTTCCTGATGCAAGCCGGCCCTCTAGGAAACGTTCAGTCAGAGCTTCTATTCCAAAAGGACAAATCGACTTTCACTTTTGAAAAGGGTTGGGGTTTCCCAAGAAGAGTCTATTTCAACGGTGATAACTGTGTTATGCCGCCTCCTGATGCATATCCATATCTACCAAATGCCAGTTTACGTATAAGTGTCTCCCAGCTTATGCTGTTGATCACTCTCTTCTTATCCATTGCATTCTGTCTGTAAGAATTTCCCGTTGAGCAACAAAGTTTTGTATGTGCCCACCATTGCTGAGCGTCTGGAAGACAATAGATTAACTTGTAATCTCCGAGTCGGTTTTCACATATCCACATGATCAGGTGCACAAATTTGAGAGGAATGTGAAATTTTAGCTAACTGTAATTGTTTGTGAATGCTGCCATTTTTATTCTTCTGAGTGTACAACATGTTGTGCTACTTGATTATTGAATCATTGTTGATAGAATTGTACTAAGACAGGAACAATGTGATGAATTGTGGTAGCTACATTACATTAAATTCTTTCCAGATTCTTTCTTGATCATGATCACTATCTAATAAATGAACTACACAGGGTGCAAAACACCAAGTTAGTTCATCAGTTTCACTTTTCACTTTCCATTTAATACATGTTACAATTGTCATGTATATACATGATAGAACAAATAAAGTGGGACATAATAAGTGATACAAATGATTTGTATGTCTAGCATCAAAACTTGTACCTGTGATCTCTCTGCATTGATCAAGATCAAAAATTTCTAACATCATAGAACTTGTAAACTCAGCATCACATCATAGTGAGTGAGAAAAATGCAACAAAGAATATCAAAATCGAGATATAAGCTCGATTTGAAGGAGCAGAGTTTGGCAGGAAAGGATAAGAATCCGGTGAGGGAAGCATACACTCCTCCCCGTTGAAATAAACTTTCCGGGGGAACGCCCATCCTTCCTTGAAAGTAAAAGTGTTCATATCCTTCTGAAGAAGCACTTCAGACTGTACATTCCCAAATTGCCCTGCTTCCATCAACAGGTCATTGTAAAATTTCATGCCATAAAACATCCCTGTGTCATCTGCAAGGTTCAGAAGACAGATTACTCAACAGGATCTTGAATTCTTTGATTATCATATATGCTTAAAATGCAATGAACTTACTTATAGAGCCATAGGGAACAAGAGGCTTGTAATCAAAGCTGAAAACTTGGGTCACATTGTTTAGATTGGGGTGCTGAACGACGAGAGTCCACTGCGTGTAGTTCCTCCTGTAGTTGAAGTTAGTTATTGCCACCTTTGCCCTCCAGTAGTCCTTGTAGTTGGACTTTACGTGCCAGTGCACACGGACAGGGCACATATGGTGCGTGCATTGCAACAGAGGCGAGTTATCTTTTTTTGGAGTATTTATTCCGACCACACTCAGAAGTTTCGAGTCTCCCCTGTTTCAAGAACTCATTCTGTTAATTCTGGGTTTTTCTTTATTTTAATTGGGGAGTTGGTCATAACTCATATGTAAAACAGTTTCACCTGCAACTGATTCACAACTATCACTGTATAGTATGACAACTAATACTTTTGAATGGAACAACTATTGTTTGATAATACACACAAAGTGCAAGGCATTTGCATAAGTATTTGCCTAAATTGAAGGGGGAGGCTTACTTGATGCACTTCCTTTTGTTTTCACAACCGCAGGCACAAGAAGTGCACGGGGTGATGGTCTCGTTGTAGAAAGACGAGAAGGAGACGCAACAGCTGGGATGTTTCTGTGCTAGAAACTGAGAATAAGTGCATGTCACATTCCATGTCACTGTGCAATCAGACCATCAAATTTTGATGACAACTAGGTACACATAACAATATAAAAATCACGAAAAAAATGCCAAAAACTTACTGAGCGCCTGAGTCTTCCTACGACGATCAGGGGTGAGGAAGTTAGTAGGAGGGACAACCTTTGCAGGGCCACAAGTGTATCCAGGTCCAGGCCCTAAAAGAGTGAAGTTTTTGGGAAGTTTAACCGTCTTGTTTGTAGTCCCTCCCTGTCCTACGCTCACTTGAAAGGCGGAGACAGCAGCCGTGGGGTCCTGGCCCCACGCTGCAACGACTCCGCCTTTACAGCAGTTGCTGAACTGCTGGTTGTATGGAACTCCGGGTAGTAAGTCGACAACTGTTGGCGTTTTCTTGCAGCAATGTGGGATGTTTCCTTTGAACTTTGAGCAGTCGCCTTGTTCCGTGGTTTGTGCTCCAACCATGGTCCATATCACTTCTTTCTTCGCCCACGTCCACCCCAATGTCCACCCGGGGCTCATGATGTGTCGATACATTTGGAAATTGTTCATCGTCACGACAGCCTGAGGGAAAGGAAACAATACAATTTAAGATCTCATGCATATAAGAAAAAGATGTTAACCTTGCAAGTTGAGTTAAAATGCTATTGGTAACAAGATTTTGGAGTAGTAATTGTATGACAATATGTTTACAGACTGATAAATTTAGGCCATGAAGTTCTAAAGTGACACATTTAGCCCTGTAAATTTTAATTTTCGCACATTTAGGCCAAACTGGCCCGAAATAAAAATTGTTTCCAACTAGTAACTAACTACAAACCACATAGCCATCTGGTGTCCAAGACATTATGTCCCATTTGATTGTGATGTTACCATTTGGATCCAACGGGTCGTAGGCGCCTGCAGAAATTAAACAAGAATCATCAGCTTTACTAAACAAGATGAAGCTGCATTGATGATAACGTGAGACTCTTACCTATTGAAGAAAAGAGCACAGAGAGGAAGAAAGATGCAATGAGCAGTCTCATGTTTGAGGAAAACAATGTTGTATAACAATCAGAATCAGATGTTTTTGTGGGAGATGTTTAGAGGCTTTAAGATGTGAGAAAGAAATGTGTAAAGTGAAAGATTTGTAGTGTGTTTGAATTGTTACACCAACTGTCAGTTGGATGCTTAGGATGTCGTTCAGTTCCATTTCCAGCATATTTATATGTGCACACTCGACACTTATAACTATTAAAATGGTTGATTTTTTTTTAATTGTAAATGATGTTTTATATTTTATTTTAATTTTTTTGTTATAACTCCGTATCCAGCCATAAACCGACTAATCCTTCTTTCAGTGTATATCTCATACCTATTGCGTGCAATGGTTATTTAAAAATATTATACTTCTAATTTAAATAATATCATATATATATATATATATTGCCACTCAATTAGTTCAAATCCCTGTCTTGTTTGTTAAGAAAATTCTGAAAATGTGATTTAAAATTAACCAAATTGTAGTTGAGAAACAATCTAGAATCAATACACATGTTACATCACACTAAGCTGTAATCTGGAAATTGATTTTCCAGTTTGGTTAAATTTCATTTTCAAATTTCATTATTTTGAAATACTCCAGTTTGGAGTAACAAATTCTAATATTGTGTTCAAGAAAGTTCTTGTTTTGAAGGCCAATATTTAAATAATGAAAATAAATATTTAAAGAAACAAACAATTAATATTACATAAATATGTAATATGAAATGGAATTAACTGGTTGCTGTGCTAGAAAGAAAGTTCAGAATTGAATAATTTCATATTGACTTGAAATACAGTATATATTCTAATGGAACTAATCTGAACAAGTCACCTAATTTACAATTAACTTAACTCTTCAGTTTCTTTACCATAATTTGACTATTTATTAAAATTATGTATTTGTACGTATTAAATGTATTTACCTATATATATATATTTCACATTTCGGTAAAAGAAAATATTTGAGTTAAAAAATACAGGAAAAAAATCTTAAAATATACCACTGGAAAAAAGGTGATGATTGTTCGTTTCTTCAAAAGTAATGTTCTTCCAAACATATCGAAAGAATTTGGATTGAAGGAAAGAAAAGGGAGATATATTTATTCCAAGTGTTTCAGTAAGGAGCATGAGTTGGGGTTAAGCAAAGAAACCAGAAAAACTGGGCATGTGTGTGGCTGCAGTTGAGTTGCACCTTTTAATAATGACGTCCCATCTGCATCCAACGAATTTTGGTATTAAATGTTGGATCTATTTGGATTGGGCTTTGAAGCCTTATATTAATGGGCTTTAGGTTGATAGGTAGCCCAGATTTTTGGGCTCACCGTGTTCCCTTTTTTGGGCATTCGACATCCTCAAGAATACACCCATTTAATATGTATATTATTAATTTCCATATATGAAAATTCTAAAATACATTTTTCTGAAAGCAAAATAAAAAATACCTTTACTAGTACAAAACTTAATCAAAACCCTTCTCATTAGGTTACCACATACCCACCAACATTCTACACCGAAGGCATAAGTTGAAAAAAAGAAGGTAGGACCGACTTGGTATGACTTCAGAATGGTAATGGTAATGGGTATTATTGATTGGTCAATCTATTGATAACACTGTTATTACTTGGTTAGAACATGAACAATGAGTATAATGTGAGGTGGGTTGAGTGAGTTTGAGTAATCAATTGTAAACTCTATTTCTATTACTTATGTATCAAAATTACCAAGCAACATCAATAGAAGTGATTTCCATTATTCACTTCCATTACCCCCAATCAAACGGCCCTTAATTGATGTTTGTTGAAAGTGAGTGTGTTAAATAAGTCATTAAATGAAGTCCTTTTCTTTTTTTTTTTTTTTTTAACGAGGGAGTATTAATCCAGATTAAATATGGTAAAGTCCATGTCGTCCAACATGGACTTTTCAAAATACCTATAAGAATTTCCACAAGACTTTTCTAACATTCCTAATCTCAGTTTCTTGCTAAAGACGTATTGATGTAGTGGAATTAATGAAAAAATAAATAAAGGAAACAGGAGGCTAGCACCTGGTTTTCTTGTTGAGGTCAAAAAAGATTTATCTGCGCACACTGAAAACCAGCTTCTCGACTTTCATTTTCTAAAAATTTTCAAATAAAATAAGTATCATATGTCCTAAATCATGCCGACTCAATTTCTACTAGTATAAATGTTTAGAGCCTCTCATACCCAACTATTACATACAGTTTTCATAGTCTTTTGAAGAAGCACTTTTATCCTTAAAATCATTTTACATAAAGAAAAAGTAGAAAGTCATCAATTATTTCAATATGGGGCGTTGGATGAAACCAGAGGTATGGTTCTCTTCGTTTCTACTTTTTTTTTTTTTTGGGAAAGACAATTACAATACTTTCTTAAAAAAAATCAATTTCACCATTCCACTATAAGAGGAATAATCTTTCCGTGTCTTCGTGTCTCAAAGAGACAAGATCTCAGATCTAAGTAGTGAAACTCTAACCACTTAGGCTGTCCACATTTGACAATTTCATTAGGTTAATTAAATAGCTCCATCTAAAGATTGTATAAAGACCAAATAGATTTAATTAAAATTAAATTTCATTAGGCATGATTTGTGGGTCCAACGAGTTAGTAAGGGCACATCGGTAATTTCGTTTTCTAGGTAAATTGCAATATTTATTCAAGTTATTTACCGTAACATTAGATTGGTGATATTGTTGGTCAAATATAAACAGGTGTACCCTCTTGTAGCTGCCATGAGTTTTGTGACTGGGATGTGTCTATTTCAGCTTTCAAGGAATATTCTCATCAATCCTGAAGTCAGGTACTAGTATTTTCTTTTCTCCAGGCCTTAATAATAATGGTCGTTTTGAAATTTTTTAGAGTAATAATTAGCATAAAGTTTTACTTTCCAAATTAAAATTGACTAACTCATAATTATATTAATTGGCAGAGTGAACAAAGATCATAGGAAAACAGCAGTTCTTGAAAACCATGAAAAAGGAGAAAAGTACGCAGAGCACCGCCTCCGTAAGTTCCTCCGCACACGGCCGCCGGAAATTATGCCCGCCCTCAACCGTTTCTTCACCGATAACAAGTCATAAATTCTGCATGGCTCTAAGTAAACTCAATAAATTAATTTCAAATTGATGTAACAATATAGAATAAGTTGAAGTTCAGTTATATACATATGTGTTTATTTTATAGCCAAATTCGTGTCTGGGAGTTGAATGGTAATATACATTGATTCTACAATAATTGTGGGCTGGAATAATAATTTATTAATTTCTCATGAACTCAATTTGAATTTATTTAATTTATATCTGGTATATTGTGTATAATTATTCCTAATTGTATTGTACAACTAATATACAAGACATACTCATATTCCTAAGAAATACGTAGTAACACTTATATTTTTTACATAAAAACTTAATTATGAGATTGTTATAGTAATTAACTCGAACCGTACAACACTAAAAAAAAAATATATTGCCTACAAAAAATTTCAATATTTTTTCAATATGCCTACGAAATTTCCAACGAAGATATTTTGTCCTTAAATAGTAAGGTTTGCCTACGATTCGCCTACAAAATTTTCTAATTATATAGACTATTTTTAAACTAAAAATATAATTGCCTACGAAAATGTAAGTTGCCTAAAAAATTATTTGTGTAGGTAAGTTTGCCTACAGAAATTACAAATGTGTAGGTATATTGCTCGTAGGTAATTCGTTTGCCTAGGAATTTAGTTTTGTAGGTATTTTTTTAAAGATTATTCTAAAAATTGGTAGGCAAATCGTAGGCAATCCTCACTTTTTAAGGACCAAATTATTTTTGTAGGGAAATTTTGTAGTCATTTGAAAGTTTTCGTAGGCAAATCTTCATTTCTTGCAGTGCAAAGAACTCAAAGTAGAGCTGAAAATCAAATTAAATTATTCGATGTTTAATTCGAGATTTGTTCGACCATCGACCATCTTCTGTAAATTAAACTCCATCATTTTACTTCAAAATGTTCAACAGTTTGATTTATTAAAAATGATTTCATCAAGAAACCTATTAATTGCAAAAGTTTATAAATTAATGCATTTTTATATTTAGAAAGGTTGAACTAAATCTATGATATAATTATCAGTTAGTAATCTGAAATTAGAAAGACCTCATTTATAAATGATACTAGTTCTTTTATTAAATATAACATACTAATTTGTTAGTATTAATTATATTTACTAAAAAGATACTATTAGTTGTATGCAGTTATATATCGTACAACTTGACGAGTGTTACCCTAGAGAAAGAAGTGCAATCTGCCTATTTTACTTTCAACGAAAAATGCACAAACAATCTTACCTGCATTGAATTGCATTCAACACAATTGCCAACCTTTATTGTAAGGGATTGATCCATATTAACAAAAAATGACTTTTGTTGTGGCAAAGGAACAAAAGGAGCCTCATATAATCCCCACATTTCAAGCCTTCGATCAATATCCCTCAAAAAACTTATAAAACAAAAGATCAATATATTTGCAATGAAAATAACTCTTACACCAGCGGCGGTGATGGTAGTGGCGGTGTTGTTAACCACTACTGCGGCAGCCTGCTCCAATGGAAACTGCAAGGTACTTCAATGGTTATATAATCTTTATAATTACTTCCCCCCATGCTCCCTCCCTATTTTCCAATTAATTAATACATATATATATATATATATATTATTTTTTGATATTCAGGTGATGAAGAATTGCACAACTGACAGTGATTGTGGAGCTGGATTTTATTGTTTTTCATGTGAAACAGGATTTATTGGCTCCAGATGTGTCAGATCAAGAGCTACCAACATATTCCAGATTGTGGTAAACTTATTGCATGGGATTTTGAGACATGAAGTATTTGTTTTGGCAAATTTTGGGTGAATAATTTCATGCTATGAAATTGTTTTTTAATTTATGGACGTGAGCTGGATTTTAATGGATCAGTATTATTGCTAGTACAATTAAAATTGATTAATTAATTAATGCTAATATGGGGAAGAGATGATAAACATAATAATTATATACATATGATAATTAATAATAGTAAAATATAATAATTTTGATATTTATTTAGTCTCATTTATTTTGTGAAAAAGCAAGCACGTTTCAGAGTACATATAAAAAAACATTTTCCAAACCATTCATATATCGGTCTGAATTTTCTTTCTCATTATACATATTATCCCAGTATATATATATATATATAATATTGTAATTGATTGACAGAACAATTCACTACCATTCAATAAGTACGCTTTCTTGACTACACACAACGCTTTCGCAATCGAAGCGGAACCATCTCACACGGGACTTCCAAGGGTCACTATTACAAATCAAGAAGACACCGTCACGCAGCAGCTAAATGTATACCACCTTAACTAATTTTAATTATTAGTCTATTTATCCGTGATTTATTAAATTTATTTCAACGATCTTAATTATCATTTTGATTTAAAAAATAGAATGGTGTTCGTGCTTTGATGCTTGATACATATGATTTTGAAGGAGACATATGGTTGTGTCATTCTTTTGGAGGCAAGTGCCACGACCTAACTGCATTTGTAAGTCTTTCTATTATTAGCACAAACTCTCCTACGAACAGATTTTATAGGGTGAAATTGGATTTATCCAGCAATACCATTATATTCATTCATTAATATAGTAATATTTCATTCAGTAATATCACTGCCTTATAACGTATTATCATAATAGTTTTACACACTCAAATATGTCGAACTAGTATTAATTTGTAAGTGTAATGATATTATTGAAGAAATTTTATGGTATAACTGAATAAATGTTTCATACGGTACACAAATTTAGCTGGATATGTATGTGCGAATCAGTGAGTGACTGCATAATTTGAAAAGTAGTGTCTTTTTTTTAAATATAACAATTTTTTCAGCCCGGAATATCTCCTTCTAATTGTACATAAACTTCATATGAAATTCAGCATTCCTGTACAATTTTCTACCAAGATCTGATTGCATGTTAATAAACTTGATGTTTAGGAACCAGCTGTTGAAACATTGAAAGAAATAGAAGTATTTATGAGGGCAAATCCGTCAGAAATTGTGACATTAATCTTGGAAGACTATGTTCAAACACCAAATGGATTGAGGCAAGTGTTGAAAGCAGCAGGGATAATGAAATACTTGTTTCCATTGTCGAAAATGCCCCGAGACGGCAAAGACTGGCCACGTGTACGTGACATGGTCGCCGCAAACCAGAGAAAAAAGTGAAGGGATTGCTTACCAGTGGAACTACATGGTTGAGAATCAATGTAAGATGACCAATATATTATTCATTGCATATTTAAATTTTGAGCAATTCTCTTGTGCACTATGCAACTAAAGTGCATTTCTGAAACATGCAAAATTATTTTACTAAAACATGCTAGTTATATTCAGTACAACTGGTGCATACAAAACTTTGCCTTAAATTTTATAATCAAGGCACTTTGTCAAAAAAAATATATAGCAATCAACCTGATAAAAATTAGGAAATCATGAAACAGCCATTTTATAAAAGTGGTTCAAATTGATAATTAAAATTGTTATCTTCTATAAATCATGGTTGATAATAATTTCTACATATATATGAATTATGATCAGATGGGGATGATGGATTGATGCGAGGCATCTGTGAGAACAGGAAGGAATCATCAGCTCTTAATGACAAGACTAAATCTTTGATTCTGGTAAATCATTTTGGAACTCTTCCAAGAAAAAAAGATTCATGTGTTCATAATTCAGAGGATCTTCCTGCCATGCTCCAAACCTGTCACCGTGCCGCAGGGGGCCGATGGCCTAATTTTTTGGCCCTCGATTATTACAAGGTTATATCATCATTTTTCATAAGTATTTCATGTTACATTTAAATTTAAATTACCATTGGTGCAATTTACATTATAATGTGGTGGTAATGTAGAGGAGTGAGGGGGGAGGTGCATTTCATGCTTTGGACATTTTAAACGGAGGGCTCTTATGCGGCCACAACGACGTTCATCAGTGTGCTGTAAGTGCCTGTTTTCAAGTGCTATTCAATAGTACAAAATCTTTTTTTTTTAAGTTGGTACCCAATTTATTTTTTATTTTAAAAAAAGTGATTCTTGGGTTGGAGTTGAGGTTGAAAATACCCCTAATTAAGTCACACTCAACATCGCCGAAGTGTTAAATTTAATTAATTAAGTTTTGCTTAATCTAAGTTGGAATATTGGTATAACTTAGAAAATTGTATAAACTTGCTTAGTAAATAAAAAAAATATGTTACCCATTTTTTATGGATGCACTTTTATTTTATATATGTGCGGTAATCTTTTAATTAACAATCTTAATTAAAAAGAATAGTTTAGTTCAACAAAGGTGATGAATTTTTTAAATTTCAAGTTCATGTATCCAGACAATCCCAAATGCAATTCAATCTATTCTCAAATCTTCAAATTCAAATGTAATATTATTCTTCCTTTCAAAAAAAAAAAAAAGGTAATATTATTCTAATATTTGTTTTAATGATATATTGTTCATGATTTTGATGTTATTGAGCTAATATTTAAAAGATTTAGCACATATACTTGCAGCGAAGAACTAGGGGAGAAGCTACTGCGTCAGGGTATTAGCACACACTAAGAGGATGCCATCTATCTTTGAATTACTGAAATAAGAGGACAAACTTGGATTTCATGTATATGTATTTTTCGGTTAATTTTAATAATCTAAAATTCTAAATGACATTTTTGTGTATTGATATCGTATAAGAATAGAATTTACGATGTTTTAGTTCGTGGTGGCTGGTTGTATTATCATTATCTAATTTAGAATATTTACAATATTAATAATGGGTTTAAAACCATCGATGAAGGTAGAATATTGATGGGTGGATCTCATGTGTACCCGGGTGCACCGTGCACTCATAGTATATTTTAGAAATTATACAAAACAGAAACATGCAACTATTCTAAACAGAAGCATGCAACTATGTTCACATGTTAACAGTTGCACTTTTCTATATAAATAAGTCGCACTTTTCAGCATATCAAGTTGCACGCTTCTAAAATTCACTATGAGTGCACGGTGCACTCGGGTGCATACATGACCTAGACATACACAAAAAATAAGGCAATGTCTGGAATATTTATATACCGGGTGAACCGTGGAATTCAAGTGCGTTTTTAAAATATTTAATTTGTTGCTTTGAAATATTCAATGATTGATAAATTATTGTGGGAGTGTGTTTAAAAAATTATTTTTTTATAAATTAGTGATGTAGAGATGGAGGGGAGAGTAAGAGAGTGGTTTCATCCATCAATTCCATCTCTTAATTTTGATTTAAATCATTTTACCCCTGAAATTGGACTGACCCACATTATTTGGGCCACTTTAAATTTGGGCCTATTATTGAGTGAATGCTAGTATTCGCAAAATCATGGGCAACGGCCATGGGCTATTATTATACCGGCTATTATGCCGAAAATCCAAAATTAGGATGGAGGAGTCAAGTGTAGATGGTTAGAATTCCACCGTCTAAAATTTTGAGGTTTTGGGTTCGGAACACCTTTTTATTTTTTTTTGAGGTCCTCTTTTATGATGGTTGTGATTTTGGATGGTCTCCCGCTTATGGTGGTTGAAGTTTCGGTCTCTAGCGAGACAAAAAGATATGTCATATGCCCAATGTTGTAATTAATTATTTTAGGAAACTATGGTAATTAATTAACTAAAATAAAAAGAATGTGTCATGTGCCCAATGTTTTCTTGAATTAACATCATTCCTAAATAAGCTAAATGGTAATGTTATGGTATTATGCATATATTTGTACATTTTGATAATTGTACACGTAATGATAATCTAAAGTATGTAACAATAGATGAAATATAAGGTTCTAAGATGGAATCAAGCCGGTTAGAGGATTTTTGTCGCAAGAATATTTAGTTTTTATTCCCAAAATCTGGGCGGCGTAAATTAACGACATATGAAACTTTTCCATTTAATTGGTTTGACAATATTCCACCAAGTTAGACATCGCCATACCTTTTCATTAAATACGGATTGCGTCTTTGGTGGGTGCACTACATCCCATTTAAGACATCACTCCTTTGATTAATCACTCAAATTCATTATACATAAATTCCACCAAATCCTCATTTTTGGTTACTTACTTGAGAAATAAAAAGTTTGACATGTGAATTGTTTTCTTCAAACAATCATTTGCGAGTCAAACTTTCCATTGCCATGGCTGTTTTGAGAGCAATTCTTCCAGTAATCACTGTTTTTTTCCTGTTACAAATTGTTTTAACCAAGGTAACAACTTAATTTCTCTGCTAATTATCCAATTATGAATTAATTAATTACCCTCTACATATAATATCTGATGTGTATTTTAAATTGCGTCCAGGGGCAGGGGGATGGATGTTCGGATTGCGGGTCGGGTCAGTATTGCCTTGCTTGTGAAACTGCGTTTGAAGGGTCCAGATGTGTGAGATCAACCGCCACCAATCAGTTCAGCATCGTGGTACTCTCTCTTCATCTTTCCTGCAATTTTATAAAGTTTCTCTTGCCTTGTCAATGCGATTTTGATGCTCAACTTGATCGAATCACATAAACCGTACCGTACGAAATGCATTCCAGATGCTTCAACTTAAATTAGGTGGTTGTTTTGGACTTTAGGAGGAGTCAGTGGATTAACACTTTTATTTATTTGTAAAAATTATAAATATTATGCCCAAAGATTAAAATTTAAAAATAATAAAACATTTTTTAAATCATAATAATTTTTATTCATAATATTAATGATTTTCGAACTCGGGTCACTTAAATTTCTGTCGAGTCCATTTATGTAGCTTAAATTAATTGGACGGTTTTCGCCTATTTCTTGGTCCCCCTCATTTTATATCTTGAACATGTGTCTTGCTATAACTGGCCACGTGTTTTCCACAACCACAACCAAACCTCCAAAACCAAAGTTTCTTTGGTATTATCTAAGTGTTAATTTTTATTTTTTTAACGAAAATAAATGTTATCTTAAATTTTATTGGGCATGAAATATTGGGGACAAACCAGAAAGGAATATCTTTGTGGGATGGGGGTGTGTATATGTGTAAAAAATTGTTTACACAATAATACATTAAAAAAGATTTTAGTAATTATATCAAGTAATTAATTTATAACTATAATTTCGTGCTAGTAACGTTACTATCTTTTGCCATTGTTTATAACGCATGAAATTGTAAAGGTCGTGAATAAAATAAATCAACACTACAAAAAAATAAAGGATTGCCAACGAAATTTTTAAAAAATAGAGGATTGTCTAGGCAATATTTCAATTTGCCTATACATTTTCATTCATAGGTAAAATTTGCCTACGGAATGTAATTCGTAGGTAAATTTATTTGTAAGTCATTCATAAACCATAAATATAATTACCTACAAAATGTAAGTTGCCTAGGAAATTATCTTTTGTAGTTAATTAGTTTGCCTAGGAAAATTATGAATGTGTAGGTAGTTTCATGGTAGGTAATTAGTTTGCCTAGGAAATTATTTTGTGTAGGTAACTTTTTATAGATTATTTTAAAAATTGGTAGGAAAATCCTAGGCAATAATCACTTTTAAGGACTAAATTATTTCTGCAGGAAAATTTAGTAGGCATTTGAAAATTTTGGTAGGTAATTCTTTATTTTCTTGTAGTGCAAATTGTTGAGAGAGAGTATGCGATAACGGGTAGTGTTGGACTCTTTATTACAAATCAGTTTCTTTCATTTCATCAATATATTAGTTCCATACATATTGTTGTCATCGTTTCTATGTATATACATCGATTGTAATTTAATAGAATATAAAATGAAATAAAATTTGCAATAAAGTGTAGTATCAAGTTAAATCTTAAATTATTATGATTGCAGAATAATTCTTTGGCGTTCAACAAGTACGCATTCTTGACAACCCACAACTCTTTTGCAATAGCCGATGGGACACCAAGACTTACTTTAACAAATCAAGAAGACAGTGTCACTGATCAGCTCAATGTATGTCAATTGTCACCCCCTTGATAAAAAAATCATCTCATTTCATTTCATTTCATTTCATTTCAATTTCTTCCACTATACTACTTAATCTTGCCAAATTGTCTTCCCTAATATGCAGAACGGTGTTCGTGCCTTGATGCTCGATACATACGACTACAAAGGCGCCATATGGTTGTGCCATTCTTTCAAAGGCGAATGCCACGACTATACTAAATTCGTAAGTCTATCCCCGCCTTTGACTTTTCCATGATTCGAGTTGGAGCAGAATGACGTGGTTTTTCATTGTAAGATCTAGTGCACCGTGTTATTCAAGTGTA
The DNA here is from genome assembly GCA_037126765.1 of Stenogyne calaminthoides. Taxonomy (NCBI): domain Eukaryota; kingdom Viridiplantae; phylum Streptophyta; class Magnoliopsida; order Lamiales; family Lamiaceae; genus Stenogyne; species Stenogyne calaminthoides. The sequence continues at coordinate 33,056,625 of JBBCBC010000003.1, read as the reverse complement.
TCGGTATTAGTTGTTATGATAAAAAGTATTAGTTGTTATGATCAAAAGTGTTAGTTGTTTTCACTTAAAAGTTTGTTAACTGGTGTATATAAGAGTGTTATTCTTTATCTAAATAGTCTTATTGCACATCAACATATAATTCAAGTGTATTTTTAAGTGGTATTAGTTGTTATGATAAAAAGTATTAGTTTTTATGATCAAAAGTGTTTGTTGTTTTCACTTATAAGCTAGTCATAAGAGAGTTACTCTTTAGCTAAATAGTCTTACTTCATATCATCATAGGTACCTGCAGTAGACTTATTGATGGAAGTCGAAGCATTCTTGACCGAGAATCCATCAGAAATCGTGACACTGATCCTAGAAGACTACGTCACATCACCAAACGGATTGACCAAGGTTTTCACGGATACAGGGTTAAAGAAATTCTGGTTTCCGTTGTCTAAAATGCCTAAAAACGGACAGAACTGGCCGCTCGTTAAAGACATGATTTCGAGTAATCAAAGGCTTCTCGTTTTCACTTCCGTAAAGTCGAAAGAAAGCAGTGAAGGCATTGCTTACCAGTGGAATTACATGGTTGAAAATATGTGTAAGTTGCATTCACATGTGTTTTTTTCCATCTTTTAAGTAGTTAATTGTTGCCATATAGATGAGGTCATATTTGTCATTTTGGTTGTGGAATTTTGATCAGATGGTGATGAAGGAATGGAAGAAGGAAAATGTTTCAACAGGGGACAGTCGTCGGCCCTGAATGACACAACCAAGTCTTTGGTTCTTGTTAATTATTTCAGGTCTATTCCGGTTAAGGGACTGTCGTGTCTCGACAACTCCGGCGGACTTAGCGACATGCTGCAGACGTGTTACGGTGCTTCCGCCAATCGGTGGGCTAATTTTGTGGCGGTCGACTTTTATAAGGTTATTATTATTTTTTTGGGTGGATATTAAGAATCTTCGTGCCTTTTAATTTTAGTTATGTATTTTGTTACTTTTCAATTCTGGTTCTTTTGGATTAAAATTGAGAAAAATAAAAAAAATCATAGAAGACTAAAATGACATAAAATGAAAAAGTAAACATAAAGGACCAAAATATTAGTCCGATATGTTTTTGCTTTATTTAATTATGGTCCAAAAGGACCAAAATTGACACTTAAAGAATAGCATCAATAATGTTTAGTATAATTTGTTTTTATGTGGGAATTTATTTTTGGTAATTGGTGCAGAGGAGTGAGGGAGGGGGATCGTTTGGAGCCACAGACATGTTAAACGGGGAGCTCTTGTGTGGAAGCAAAGACGTGCATTCATGCCTAAAAGTTTATAGTTGAATTCTTTATTATTTTACAAGGTTGATTTATAATGTGAAACTAGAAAATAAAATTTTGGGATCAGTTAAGGTTTCTAATAAGACTGTCACTTTAGTAAATTTTTCAAACTCTAAAAATAGCTTTCCTAAAATCACTTATTTTCAAGTTATCTCTCACGACTTTTGAAAAATATGATTTTAAAACTGTTTTGTTGAGTTTGAAAATACTAAGTTAAAAAGAAATACAAATTAATTTAGTGAATCTTTGTGATTCAATATAAATGTCTGAAGGTATTTATATTAGACTATTAGTAGACCTGAATTAATGAACTCGACCTCACTGATTTTTCAGAGTGAATGCAGATTAAGATTTTTGGAGGATAAATTTTGAAATTTTGAGAGGGTGTCCTAATCCTGTAATATTTTCTAAAGTCCACATTGCTTTAAAAGCCCATAAACCCATAATTCTATTGGGCAGAAAGTACTACAAGATTTTTGGGCCATAAACCTGAGGTGTAGAGTCCAATGGACCATATTACTAAATAAGATATTTCAGGCCCATAATCCCATGAGGTCAGCACCATGCACGGAGCTTGGGATTTCCAAACATGCACCAAAATTCCACTATAAAAATTAATTTATATACTTTTTTTCTTTTTTTTTTTCATCCACTAATCATCTCTCTTATTTTCAATGACATCGCCACTTATATCTCCTATTTCTCTCTGTCCACCCATTTGCATTAACAAATTTAAAGAGTTTATTTAAATCAATAAAATATTAAGGGGTTACATGCACTTTTATTAAAGATTACGGTCCTAGGTGTACCTTTTTTCTTGTACTATTGATGAAATATATTTTGAATTATTTTATTTCGTGTAAAATCTATCATAATCTTATTTCTTCATTATATACTTGGGATTTTTTTTCAAATGATCACATGGAATTCCAATGTGCTGCCAGAGAAATTGATATAGTTTATAACCAATTAAAACCATGTACTATTATTTCTGGCGTTCAAAATCATTTTTGGAGTAAGTAATGAACCCCACAAGCTAGTTGACTTCCAATAATTTATGGCAATGCATGAATATGAAATTTCAGTGGAATTATGCATTAATATTATCATACAATAAAGTTTATAATATAATATTTCAAATTGGGCCAGGAGTTAAATAATATTTGATTTTATGAATGTGGACGTCCCTCTGTTATGTAATGAGGAGTGGGCTACAAAGTACAGATTACGATTCGAAATTTTTTTTTAAAATATACACAACTGGGATACATGTGATGTTATGTTTTATAAAATTAAATTACAAATAAAAAATAAAAAAAGGAGAGTGGGAAGATCTTGCTTTATGTATATGCCACAGTTAATCCTGGTCCCCAGACACCTAACAAATGATGCACTTACCAAATCAGATTAGTGGGCCCATGGCTTAATAGGCCCAATTAATCGGCACTTTCCTCTTTAAAATTAATCTTAGCTAAGCCCAATAATGAATCATTATTTGTAGAGATGTAAAATTAGATTAAGTTGTTTGCGAATTATTCGAGAAGATTGAAAAACATTAATTTGAGTTCGTTTAATAAACCTAGTTAATACTATTATTTTGTTAATAAGCTCGTGAGTTAATTCATATAAATTATAATTATAACTAATAGTGTTATTTTTATGTTTTACACACTTAATATTTATGATAAATATATAAATATGATACTTAATTTTATTTTATTTTTATAAATAATTTAATTTAAGATTGATATTATCAACTTAGTTTAGGCTAGAAAAAGCTCGTGAACAAACATTCGGTAATTAAGCACGACTTCAATAATAAATTGATCAAACTCAAACCCTCAAAAACTTGGCTCAACAAATGATTTATATTTGTATATATAATTAGTAAACAATTGGTAACTGCCATACCAAATGTAATATCTACCAGATCTTAAAAACATTACAAATGACGATCATCATGCTTTTATGATAATGAAGTTTATTAAATATATGATGGTTGCTTAGTGTTTATTTTGTTTCAATTTCTTTTGCATCAGTATATGCTTTATAACATGGCTTCATTATGGTTCGAAATCTCTGATACAATGATACCTGATCTTTTTAATTGAAATATAATAATGAAGAATTTGAAGATTAAATTTTATGTGATGGTAGAATTTGAAATTCTTAATTCACTGAGAATGAATATGTATTAATTGTGATGATTAATGAGAATATTCGTAGTCTGTACAAGATAATAAAACTCAAAATAAGTTAATCATTATTTCATTTTAATTAACTACTTCCGCTCTTATATAATCATTTTTTTTTCAATGATTCTACTATTTCTCAAATAACAATCATTTAGTGTAAAATAATAATGGTCGAGCCTATCATAAGAAAGAACAATAATATTTTGGGCCCGTTTGGCTAAATTTATATTAAATATCTTGTAAGTTGTATTAAGGGCTTATAAATTTAACTTTAAGTAGTTTATAAGTTGTTAAAGTACTTGATTAATTAAATTTATAAGCACTTTGATAATTAAAAATAAATATTGTTTAAAAAAAATTATATTATTATTTTTCTATGTTGAGGTGGAGAGGGAGGGGCTGGGTGTGATTAGGAAAATAAACTGAGATGTCTCAATTTATTTTTTAGGAGCTTATAAGTTGTAAATAATTTATTTTAAGATTTTATAAACTATTTTATATCCTTTTTTGCCAAATAAATAAACATAGCTAATTATAAGCTTCTAAAGAATTTATAACTATTTTAAAGAGATTTTAAGTTTTTTTTTAAAAAAAAGCTCCAAATAAATCTTTCATGGCAGACTTGACCCTTCTTAATTTGTGATAATAGAGCCAACCTGATTAATAAGTGTAGATAAAAAAGTATAAACTCGCAATTTTCATTTATGAGACTCATCACTTACTCTAATAATTCAGACAAATTCCAGGGAGACTTCTACTACCATTATTAAAATTGAGACAGCCAACCGAGAAACGATAACGCCAATATAATAATTAATTTGCAATAATTCGATAGATTTGTCTAGAAAACAAGTGATGGTTATTATCTACAATTTCATTTTTTTTTTTTTTTGAAAACCAGCAATTTCATTTTTAAATGATTGAAAACCAGCATCCTGCTACTTAAGAGTGAAGAATCCAAGAGCTCTACAATAAATCCAAGGCTTCATTAATTAATTTACAATAACATATAAAAAAAGTTCTTTCGTGAAATTTTATTTATTTAATCTCATTCTTATGTAGGTGGGAAGCATGTGATTAGGTGAATTTTGTGGCATCTAACACATGCTACCAATCCTAAGACATGTTAAAAGATATCTAAATAATAATTACCAAAAACATTAATTGAATTAATATGAAAGAGATCCACCCAACTCATTTGTTTGTTTAGTACAAAGTGAACCGTCCTTTATATGATTAAGACAGTACTAGAACGAGCCATTATAATATTTTATTTTATTAATTTGAATTTTTTTTTAAGGGGAAAATCAGTGACATTAGAGAGCGAATAGATCAGCCTCTACAGTAACAACAACATTTATAACAATTAAAAAAAAAGTTTCGGATTTTCTCTCTCTATGATAGCACTCTCTCTTCCCCATTTCACTGTATCTCCTTTCCGCTCAGTAAATCACAAATGCGATTCGATTTCATTTGTTGATTTGCTTGAGATCATTATGTACGATTTTTCCTCCACCGTGCCTTATGACCCGAATTGGATAGCCACCCCTCTAAGTCAATCAGGTGAAGAACAATCATTTTGTAGTTGTATTGAAGAACCTAGAGCCGCCCAGCGTGCTCCTCCTCCGCGGCAAGTCCGAGATATTTCGCAACTCCCGGGACGATGATTTCCCTTCCAAGGCGGCGCCATTGATTGGCCCAGGCACTATATAGCCGGCTATGTAAGTGCCCAACACCACACAACAAACATTCCCTTCATCCACATTAAATCCTACATAGCATTCCTCAGAGCATCCATTAATATCCCCAGTTACACAACAAAACTTAGATCTTCCTCCTTCGTGTTCAAAGGATCCACCCCTATGGATACCGATATCATCGCCATGTGGGATAAGCTCACCATCTTTGACGAAGAAAAAACACCCATTGTCATTAAATCTGAAAACCTTGCTACTCCGATCAATGCCTTGGTAGGGAAACTAGCCATGAAAAAGTTTATAGGGGTCCACGACCTACAGACGAGTCTCCCAAAGATTTGGGACCTGAAACTACCGCTGGACATTAAACCCCTAGGAGGAGGCCTCTACATTTTTTAATTTTCCGATAAAAGTGAATGTGGCAAGGTTCTTAACCGTCAACCCTGGAATTTCAGGGGATCGATGTTGCTGCTAACAATGATGAAAGGAGACGAGCGCCCCTCCGATATTGTAGTCACGGCGGTCCCTTTTTGGATTCAAGTACATGGACTCCAGATTAGAGCAATGACGAGGGGTGCGGCGGGCGACCTCACTAGTCTCTTGGGTGAAATTCTTGACGTAAAGAGCAACTACGACGGCGTGGCACTAGGTGAATATGTTCGGGTCCGCACTATGGTCGATACCCGGAAACCTCTCCATTGATGGGCCACGATCAACATTGAAGAATCCGTATGTCGAGTCATATTCCGATATGAGAAATTATCGGATTTCTGTTACTATTGTGGAAGGCTAAATCATCATGAAAGGGACTGTGATTACATCCTGCCGGACGGTAAAAAACACTTTGGGCCGTGGATGAGGGCAAATGGCCAACACTCGGTAACTCTCGAAACTATCATTGCCGAGTTAGAAAAATTGAATGCTAAAAAACCTACTCTCCAACTCAGCCACTCGCCTATAACTACGACCCTATCAAACCGAACAAGCTCACCGGTTTCAATCCCAGAGTGGTCTGTCATCAAAGTGAAGGGTCAATCCTCTGCTCCCGCTCTGCACTCGGTACCAAAAGACGAAGGTTCGGAAAGAAAGAAATCCTCGGCTCTCAATCCTATCTCGAGTCCCTCTGATTGGAAGACACCCTCCCAACTCTCTCGACCGCCCAAATGATCCGAATAGAGCCCTCTCCCTCTCAACCGCTGAAGCCGAGCTTATGCCTACTAACGAACTGCTGGCTATGTTTGTAGGTTTTAATGAAGCACTGTTTACCCTCGAAGCCTCCCCGATCAGCAAAATCAATCCCCCGGAAAAGGACAGGAAAGGAAAGGGCAAGGTGAAGCTTCCTTCTCAATCCAACATTACTCTCAAAACAGCCCAGAACCCAAAGCTTGGCTCCAAGCGACCCTTCAAACAAGAGTTCTCCCAGTCCCGTACCAAGAAGCAAAAGCTCGAACTAGCAACAGGCCCGATCCGTGCTCTGAACACCAATGATGATTTGGCGGAGGTTGACTCGACTCAACCCCGCCAACAAAAATGAGGCTCATTTGCTAGAACGCTCGCGGCCTAGGGGACAACGAGCGTTTAAAAATTTCAAGCAACTTGTTCTTGACAAATCCCCCGATGTGGTTTTTGTTTCTGAATCTAAATTGTCTAAGTTTGCTGTTTTTAAATTTCGTTCTAGTCTCAACTTTCATGGTAGTTTTTGTATCGAACCTGCTGGCAAGAGTGGCGGTCTTGCTTTTTTCTGGAATGAAAATCTTGATCTCTTTATTTTGTCCTATTCAATTGGTCATATTGATTGTTCTATTTCTTCTAAATACTTAAGGTGGTACTTTACTGGTTTTTATGGTAACCCTAAAGCTAATTTGAGATATCTGTCATGGGAATTACTCGATAAAATCTCTAAAACTCACCACAACATTATGGATAGTTGGTTGGTGGGTGGGGATTTCAACTAGATTCGTTATGATAATCAAAAGCTTGGAGGCAACAATAGATCTTTCTCCGCCATGAATGTGTTTAATATGAGCTTACAACAACGATCTTCATGATGTGAGTACTTCCGGTCCGAAATATACCTGGAACAACATGAGATCGGGGGATTGCAATATTATGGCCCGGCTAGACCGCTTTGCGGCAAATAGCTCGTGGCTCTATTCCTTTCCGGACGCTAAGTCCGTGAATCTTGACTATTATGGGTCGGATCATCGACCGATACTTATTAATCTCGACCTTGATACCAAGCAAAGGGCCTCTTCCAAGTCTGCGAGTTTTCAGTTTGAACACAAATGGATATTCGAAGAAGAATACAATGTTATGGTGGCAAACAACTGGAAAAACTCGAACCATTTAAATGGCTTGGACAATAGCCTTAAGGATATGGCCAACGTCCTTAGCCGATGGTCAAAATTCTCCTTAGGTAGTCTGGATAGGCAAATAAAATCCACCAGAGCTGTCCTCAATAATCTCCTCAAGGCTGAGGATTCCAATGTTGACCTCCTATGATTAAAACCGTCCAATGTAAACTAGAAAAATTATTGTGCCAAGAGGAAACTCATTGGAAGCAACGATCTAGAGTCACCTGGCTCAACTCGGGAGACAGAAATACCGCTTTCTTTCACAAGATGAGCTCAGATAGGAATAAAAGGAACTCCATCAAAGTGCTTTTTAATGAAGCAGGAATCCCCCTTACGGATCAGAAGGATATCGAGAAAACGATTGAGGAGTATTACCAGTCTCTCTTTAAGTCACAAAAACCCTCTCCGGATAATATTAATGAGATTACTAAGTACATTCAACCGTCGGTTACAGAGGCCATGAGCGACTTCCTTTCCAAACCCTTTACTGGAGAGGAAGTCAGAAAGGCTCTGTCCGATTTGAATCCCAATAAAGCTCCGGGTCCCGATGGCTTTACAGCCCTCTTTTTTCAAAACTCCTGGAAAATAGTGTGTGAGGGTGTTACGAGGGAATGCTTACTAATCCTTAATGGTTCTAAGAGTTTGAAAGGCCACAACCCCACCAATGTAACCTTAATTCCTAAAATCAAAGACCCTACTACTCTTAGGGACTTCCGGCCCATAAGCCTGTGCAATGTTTCATACAAAATTGTAGCCAGAGCAATCACTAATCACTTCTGAACAGTTCTGGAGACTCTGATCGACCCCAACCAAAGTGCCTTTATCCCAGGGCACCTGATTTCGGATAACATTATTCTGGGTTACGAGTGTATGCATTGGCTTAAAAACAACAAAAGTAAGCAAGGCTACACATCCCTTAAATTGGATATGAGTAAGGCGTATGATAGAGTGGAATGGACCTATCTGGAGACGGCCCTGCTTCGTATGGGTTTTCACCTCAAATGGGTCAATCTGATTATGGAAATTGTGACTACGCCCAGTTATGCCTTCAAAGTAAACAACAAATTTTTTGGAAAGGTCACCCCGTCCATAGGGCTCCGCCAGGGGGACCCTCTTTCTCCATATTTATTCGTGATTGTCGCACAAGGACTGTCTTCTATAATCAACGCCCAAGCTACCGCTGGAAAGATCACGGGTATTAAAATTGCAAGGGGTAGCCCCATGATCACTCACCTATTCTTCGCTGATGACAGCCTTATCTTCTTTAAATCCAGCAAAGAAGATGTCCTCAACATAAATAACTGTCTGAACATCTATGAAAAAGCCTCGGGGCAATTGATCAATTTTGAAAAATCGGTCATCTCTTTTAGCAAGAATACCCATCAGGCGAATATTGAATTTGTCAAAACGAGTCTCCAAATCCGGACCTGCCAAGGCCATGACTTATACTTGGGACTCCCCACCTTCTCGATCCACAGCAAGCGGCTACAGTTCGGTTACATAAGAGATAAAGTCTCCAAAAAACTGAGTTCTTGGAAAAATAAATTCTTTACGGAGGGCGGACGAGAAACCCTGATCAAATCTATCATACAAGCCATTCCCACTTATGCTATGTCTTGCTTTAGGATTCCCACCACGCTATTTGGGGATATCGAGTCAATGTGTGCCAGGTTCTGGTGGGGAGAAAACACGGAGAATAAGAAGACGCACTGGAAAGATTGGAAACTCCTTACCAAGCCCAAAATTGAGGGAGGATTGGGGTTTAGAGATCTGATCACATTCAATAAAGCTCTCCTGGCAAAACAAATATGGAGAATCATCATCTTCCCAGACTCCCTTGTGGCGAAAGTGCTGAAAGCTAGATATTTCAAACACTCAGATATATTGGAGGCCACTCTGGGATCTAATCCCTCTTACATTTGGCGCTCGATAATGTGGAGCAAACCAATCATCTTGGAAGGACTCCTCTGGAAGATCCACGACGGAACTAAGGTCAATGTGAGAAAAGACCGGTGGATTCCTAGCCTGAGGTCAGGAAAAAGTACCCCAAATCCCGACAATGACAGCAACATTATGGTTCATAGCCTCATTACGGTGACAAATCAGTGGGATGTTAACAAAATCAAAGCCCAATTTCCCAAGTATGAGGCTGAAGCAATCTTGAAGGCACCGATTGACCACTTAAGCAACTCTGACGATCGTTTTTGGCGATATTAAAAAAAGGGGCTTTATACTGTCAAATCAGCCTATTGGAGAGCTCACTCAACAAGTCATGATAAGGAGACTGTGAACATGACTTCGTCTAGTAAAACTCCTGGGAACTGGACCAGAATTTGGAACCTTAATATCCCGCCTAAAGTCAAGATTTTTCTCTGGAAAGCGGCCCACGATGCAATTGCAGCTGAAGCTAACTTAGCATCCCATCATATCCTTTGCCTACCCAGGTGCGTTTTATGTGGTCATCATAAGGCTGATACTAATCATGTGTTGTTCTTTTGCCAGGAAATAAAAAAAGCATGGAACAGAACGAGCTGGTGGCCTAGAATCAAGAGTGCAAAAGGAGTATCGTCAGAAAGCTTGACCATACATTTAATCCTGTCCCTGGAAGAGCACGAGCTAGAAGTAGTAGCAATGAAGATGTGGGGGATCTGGAAGGAAAGATGCGAGAAAACACACTCAAAACAAGGACTCCATGTCGGAGGAAAGATCATGGCCAACTGGACCGACACCCTTCTAGATAAATTCCATTATGAAATGTCAAAACTTTGTACCGGGAAGGACCTCCCAACTGATACCAAGGAGTCCGACTACCGAAAGGCCACATACGACGACGGTATCATGAAAGTTGAAGCAACCAATAAAGAAGCAAAGACATCCTATGCAGTGGGCTACTACATATATGACAAAGAAGGAAAACCCCGAGCTGCTGGTTGCCATAAAATCAACCCCCCGGGATCAGTGCTCGCGGCTGAAATTATCGCCATTATTGACTGGTTGAATTACTGGAAATCTGTCTCTCAAGATCCTATCACGATTTTGTCATATTGCAAAGAGGTCATTTATGCTCTAACCACCGACAGCCCCTTTAAAGGATTTGAAGAAAGTCTTATTGTTAGGGCCAGATGCCAGATTCGAAATTCCCTTGTGACCGGAATTCGCTATTGCCCTAGAAAGTTCAATACTGAAGCACATAAACTTGCACAATTAGCTACAAGTTCTAACCACCCTCACGCTTAGGTTGGTGTAGATATCCCACGACACATATTGTCGTTAGCTCAGGACTATAACCCTATGTAATTTCTCTTTGAGCTCTAAAAAAAAAATATGGGGCTCATGTTATTGGTGGATTAGGAATTAGAATATGTAATCAGTTGCTACAAAACAAAGACATCCAGTCTTCTCACTCTTATGATTTTCCCCAAGATTCTGCTAATCATAAAATGTTACATTGTGTCATTAATTGGGGATTGTTAATTGAAATTCCACACACACACATATAAATCAAATTAAGCATCATTTCACTCGACAATCCCCAATTGGAGTATTAAATTTTCTTTTAAACATTAAATAATGACTCGAACTCATTAACCCACTAAAATAAATAGTGATACTTTGATTAATTGGGTTCAATTCACTTTAGTTAACGCAATTTATTGAGCCAATGATATACTTTGGTTAGCGCAAATAAGTATCATTATATTATATTATCTTATATTACATATATACGAGTTTTTAAATGAAATGGTTAATTCATAATATAGACATTGTTAAAAAGAAAGTGATATAAAAATCAAACTCATCACGTATTATGACTTATTGACTAATTTGTACTGGACTAATATAATTAGTTTGTGATGAATTTAACTTTTTAAAAATTCTAATATTTGCAATTTATGTACTATTACAGTACTCGTCCGACAATTACTCCCTTCATCCTAATTTTATTAATTGACCATTTTTTTAATTAAACTTCCTAATTTTAATTAGTCATTTTTTGAAATAAAAATAAAATTACTTTCTTAACTTAAAACTATCTCTTACAAATTATTTTATTTACACTACATGTCGCTGAAATGACATTTCCTTCCATCAAATTCACTTTACATTACATAAAATTAAAAAAACATATATACATACCCCTCTACCAAACCTATTTTACATCATTAATTTTATACTAATAAATAATAATTTTAATAAAATCTTAAATCCGTGTCATTTGCAAATGAGTGATGACCAAACAAAAACATGACGGATGGAGTACTTCTTTTGCTTCACACCACCGGTCAATGTCATAGTAAAAAAAAAACACATCAACGAATTTTCCTTTTTTTTTTCTTTCATAAAACACAGAATGAACGAGTTAAACACTATTTCGAAGATATAAAAATATGTGTATATATGTATGTGTGTCAATATAAGGAGATTTATTTAATCTACATTTGGATTGACTCCAAATAGATCGATTTGATTCCCTATTTCACTTTTCGTATTCTATTGATGTTTCACTCTATTGAATTTTTAACACATCAATTAATAATATGGTGATTTGATGAATATTTTTTAATTTTATAGTATGTACATTATATCACGAGTCTCTATTACTATAGCCTCGACTCCACTCCACCAAATTCTTATCAAAATTCATTATCAATTTATTTGCTTCGCATGATATCTTATTTATACATCCATATATAATTCTCATTTCTTTTTTCGCAGGGATGGCATTTTTTGAAAACCACATATATAAGAGTAAATGATCTTTCTATCATCAAAACATCAAAAGAGCAACATGAGCTCTGTCGTACTACATATATGGATTACATATATGTGCAAACTTATGAACCATATCAACTCAAAATAGCTGGCTCATTCTAAACAACAAAAGCTCTAAATTGTACTATAGCAAAACACACAATCACATACACATGTATATACATATAATTATTACTACATCATTTTCATTTTTTAGGTCCCCTACTTTATCGGACGCCATAAAATAGTGTCAGCTCGAGTCTGAAAGATAAGACAAATAAATGTGCATGTAAGGCCTCTTTCATGCAATTTGCTTCTTTAAACACAATATTCATTGCATTAATTCCCATATACATTAAATATCTAGCTCCTACAAGATTCAATGCCAAATCCTATTAATTAATTAAACCTTCAAACATTAATATTAATGAATGAATATTCAGACAATCCAACACCAGTAAAGAGAATCATTCACACCTAGGAATGATCAACATTTTGCTATAATATCCACTCGAGAATATGAGGAAATGTGCTTAGGATTCTTTCCTATTTCCCTAGTTTTATTTTTCATTAAAAGGGAATTGATAAAATATATAAGAGACGAAAAATGTAGGGTTAGGGGAAAAATGTGGGTGGGTAGAAGTCAATTGTCGATTGATTGTAGACAGGATGATTAGGATATGTCCACGAGGAGGTAACATGCAGTTTAAGTTCGTGCGTTATTATTATTTTTTATTTTTTTCGATTGGTCGAAACCAACGTGACGGGGAAACCCCACGGGGATGAGGGGCTAATTTTGATGCTGATTGTGGGCAAGCATTCACCGGTTCATATGGCTTTTGAGCCTTCTTTTTTTTGACATTGTGGGGGAGGAGGTGCACGAAAATTATAAAAAGACGAGATACTCTTTTATGAGACTGTCTGTTAAAATTTATTGTGTAATAAAAAAGAAAAACTATGTGAAGTTAATTGGGGTGACGGGATGAGTGAATGAAAATACATTTAATTTAAATGAAAGAATTTCTTGTAAAGATTGGTGAGAGGAGAAAAAGTGTGTGTGCCAAATGAGTAAAATTGGAGAAAACAATAGCAAAGACAAAGCAAATGAAAAAGAAGCATCAAACAAGCACTGAAATGGGGGGACCTTGTTCACACATGGGGTGGGGTGTGTTCTTCTTTATTATAATTTTTTTTTCATTTTTTTAGAAAAATTATTTGTGTAGTTATTGATTTTGTGAAGTGGAGCCAACCTAAATGTAAGATTCTTTTGCAATGTGTTGGTTGGAAGAGCACACCCTTTTGGACATTCTTGTACTTCTCATAGTAAAACTCAATCATCAATTTTTGATTGATGAATATGCTTCAAAAAAAAAAAAAAATCTCTATTTGTTTAAAATTTGCGCTAATTAAGATCAATTTGGATGAAGGTTTATTTATAAAAAAGAAGGAAGCACATTGATGAGTTATGATCTTAGAAAGTGTTTAATTTTTTCAAGAAAATAGTCAGCATCCTATCCTTCCTAGAAAAATAAAAATATTAAAACAAAACCTATTAGTATCATTTAAGTTTAAACTAAGTATTAAATCATCACCTGTAGATTATATATAGCTTGGAGGTCATATTGATCAAATAAATTCTCTCACGACATGCATCCCTGCAGAGTGATACATACTTGTTATTTTTTTAATTTCAAGAAGTATCGAAAAAATTATAAGTTAATTACACCCTATTTTTATTTTTATTTTGTATTTGATGTTTTATGTTAATTCACAAAGTTATTTGTTAAGGACAATATATAGTGCATATATGATTTGTTTATGTTCATTAAATACTTTTGAATTTTTTATAAATTATTTTTATTAGAAAATAACGGGAGGAGTACCTATCAAATTTTTAAAAAATTACGTGAATGCCTTTCATTAAAAAAAACAAACAAACTAGGAGATCGAATATTATTTTTCAAGTAAAGATCGTGATGATAATATTATTACAAGAGAAACTCCTAGCAAATGAACTCTTTTTGAGCATGAATTAGACACATTATGGGGCAACTACTTTACGTCCCATTTAACCTTTCATTCAATTATGAAATTAGTCAATCAGTTGAGTTAGTTATCGTCATCATCATATCATGTTCGTAGCCTAATCTTTTTTCTTTCTTTTTTTTGAAAGGATTCGTAGCCTAATCTTAAACTCCATAAATTAGGGGATTTAAAGGATTCTCATCTACATTTGTCCATCATTATAACAACTAATAATTAATTAATTACTCATTCATTCTGAATTAATTAGTTTCAGTTTTCAATATGCAATACTGTCTTTTCAAACAAACATGATGATATGCTACTTTGAATTTTATTTCCAAATAATTCAACCTGTCCTATTATACTTCACTAATCATACACCAATTTTGCTTCAATATTTCAATTAATGCATATACACGGATAAGGATAGATATGTAAACGACGTTTTTACCCTATGTAATTGCTAACGGATATCAGCGTTTTTCTTTTAAAGATCACTAATGAAAGAATTTCGTCTCATCTAAAAGCTCGAACTTGTTAGGGAGGAGGTCCAACGAGTGGTCAATTTTAAAAGGGTGAAGTGTTTTCTACGGGTTTCGAACTCAGGATTTAGGCTGAGTCAGAGGCTCTGATATCATGAAAAAAGTTCTTCATCTAAAAGCTCGAACTTGTAGAGAGATGTGAAATTAATTCATTTATTTAATTTCCCTCAACAACTAATACTGTATAAAGGAACCCCAGATTTAGCTGATAAGAATAATTAATCTCAATCGTGTATATTTACTCCATTTCCTTTACTTAATCTGATCATAAAAGGATGCCGCTGGTTAAAGATGTGTACTAATAAACTTCACTCTATTTCTTTAATAATTTTTGTTCGCAAACTACAAGAAATAAATAAATTAAATCTATGATCATTAATTTTGCACTCACTTACATATCAATTTGGTTCCAAACTGTCAAACACGATCACATGTATATTTAAAAATGAATGGTGTATTAGCAATATTTTATCTAACAAACAAGTTTAATGTTAATGGGATAGCACCGGAGATGGCTGAAAAAGAGAGGAAATTAAACAAAATTGAAGCATATATTAGATTCAATTATTTTAATAAATATATATTGCACTCTAGGTGTTAGGGAATCGCGTTGCACTTGCTTTTTTAGAATACAATGAGTACGAGCAACGATATTAGTATTTTATCTTGCTCAGATAAATTGGGAAGTTGTAAACAATTATCTCCGAAATAACAATGAAAGTTTTACACAAAAAAAAGCAGGAATAAATTAGTGATTGCTAGAATATATACTTACTAGAAGTTTCTATGTATTGAACAACAAATTAATCAAATGCTAAAATACGTATTTATTCGAAAGTGGTGTTTTAAATATTACTAAAGTATCAAACGGATAATAGTCGAAACATTAAAAACAGCAAAACATACGTATTTATTCCAGATAAGGGTCCTTCGAACAAAACTTCAAATAAGATATTTTTATTTTTGGTGGATATTAAAAAAGTAATATATCGTGTATAAAATAAAATCATAGCCAAAGTTCCAGCATAAGATAGAGGTACAGCAATTAATGTATATAATTTGATTCTTTTAATAGGCAAATGTATGAACTCAATTAGCTAGCAACAGTTTGCCCCTCTTATGACTGCATATTCCAGCAACATGTCCAACATTGTTTTCCTTGCTTTCTGTACAATACTTTCTTCTTTCTTATTCTTTTATTTTATTCCTCATATTTATTGATATTAATTTTTCTTTCCAACCTGATTTCCACAATGTTCTCATTAAGAATAAAATATATATAATAAATAAATTAACATAATAATAGATTAAGAATAACTTTGAGCACGTTTGGTGGCATGCATAATTAATTAATCGAGGCAGATATTGCATTTATGACCTACTGAATTGTTAAAATTGCTCGAATAAATTCGATTTCAATAATTCTGTCTTCTGAATTTGATCATGAGTACGTCATTGCACCCAATGTAGAAATTTTAAGTCCATTTCAATTTGCCTCTTAAATTACGTTGGAACCATTTGTTTCATAAAAGCCAGAGTTTTTCGTATTTATATGTGGTCTGATCAAAAGACCAATCAAATTTAGGGCGTGTTTTGAAACACTTAAAACAGCTTTCAAAAGCACTTATTTTCAAAACTTTCTCTCACAACTTTTAAAAATAAGTGCTTCTGAAAACTGTTGTTTTAAGTGTTTCAAAACACACCCTTAATTATCTTGTAGCATCAATTCCATTCTGCCTGCAATATTATTAGCGAAACATCCAATTACACACGGTTTAAATAGCATAATATGTCTAAAAACGTGTCATGCGTCAACTAAATGGAATGAGATCACTTATTCCATAATTGGTGTTCCACTTTGTATTCCATAATATGAATAGATGACACGTGGAATAATAAAAAATATCTAACGAACTACCATACCCTTGATCCATGTGTTAAAGATTCAGAAAGGGTGAAACACCAATGAAATACGAAAAGTGGAATTAGGGAATCGAACCGCAACTAAATATCAAATCTTAAAAAAAAAAAAAACCAGCATGTTTGGTAGTGAAATAGTAATATTGAAGAAATAGATTGTTCACCGTGAACTCGAATTCACACGAGTTTTTGTCAACTGAATTAGTACAAAGAATTACGAATTATTAATCTAGAAGAACTTATAACTTATAAGTAATCAAATATTGCGTTCATGTAACTGTTTATGCGCCTTATAAGACGGGGAAAAGGGACGTTAGATAGAAGACATGTATATATTCATTAAATGTCAATTTGTATATATCGAGATGATGATTTTTAGATTCTCCATTACATCATAAAATCGGATAAAATTAGGGTTAATTGCAATACGATCCCCGTGTGAATATACCCTCACGAAATTGGTCATTTTTTCGACAAAAACGGTCCCATACTAATTTTTCGTCTAAAACTAACGGTGGAAAGCGCGTGTGTTGCACGCGCCCTTTAAATCCCTCAAAAAATCAGAAATCAAAAGCAAAAATCAGTTGGCTTTCTCTCTCTTCACTCTTCTCCCACACTTCTCCCACACGAAAGAAACCCTTCTTCTTCCTCTTTGCATCCACACCAAAATCACACTCAAATCCACTCCGAAATCTGAAATCATGGTGAACAACACAAATTCCACATAACTCATAAGATTAAACCCACAAAAATCGTATCTAAAAACCAAAAAAAAAAATCGCAAATCGCACTCAAATCGCAAATCGCGCAAATCGGCAGCGAAAATGTTGCGACGAGGGAAAGAGAAAGCTGCAAAGCCTCCTCCACATCGTAAGTTTCGACGACTTAGGGTTTTTTTCGATGATTTAGGGGTTTTCCAATTTTTTTTCAATTTTTAGGGTTTTATGACTGCAAAAGGGGGTTTTATAGGAAAGGAAGTGAATTTATGTGAGTTTTGGATTCTTGTTATAAATAGGAAGATGCATGAATAGGGAGTCAGGGGGTTGAGTGAATGTATCTCGGTTTCACATGTTGTACGAATTTAAGGAGTTTTGGATTCTTGTTATATTTATTCCTTGTTAGGGTAGTGGGGAACATATGTGTTTACTTTATTGGAATTTTTTTATTTATTTTGGTGGTCCACCATTGTTAAATGCTTACTGTTGTAGTCAATTGATGTAATCAATGTCTGAATTTAATATGTTTCCTTATTTGTCTTTTATAGGTGGAAAGCAGGTATTGTACACCTTGCACATGCATCATGGGGGAACAATATCTGAGGAGGATGGAAAGTATAAATATGAAGGGGGCACAGTAAGTACATTTGACTATGTAAATGTGAAAGGGCTTTCAACTGAACTATTTGATGGGTTAGCTGCACAATTAGAGTTAAGTAGTCTGGAAAAAAGTATTATAGGATGAATAGTCTGAATGAACTAAGTCCAGTTTATCTAGGATGTGAATTGTATTTAAGTCTTAATACTAAGACACTTGAGGTTGATCTATATGTTGTGGCTGAGGATGATAGATCTAGGGATGTTGAACAGAGAAAATCTATGGATGTTGAACAGGGAAAATCTATGGATGTTGAACAGAGGAAATCTATGGATGTTGAACAGGGGAAAGGGAAAGTCACTGATAAGGGGAAGGTTGCTGGTGATGTTAGGGGAAAAAGGAAACTCGTTGATAAGGGGAAAAGAAAGCTTATTGATGAGCCTGATGATGCTATTATTGAGGATTTGGGTAATTATGAGTGGGAGTCAGATTTTGGGATGGGGGGAGATGAAAGAAGTGAGAGGGGGCAGGATATGGGATGGGGGCGGATTATGAGGATAGTGACTATGTGATGGGATCTGATGATGAATATAGTGACTTGGATGATGCATTATTTGACAAGAATATTGATCTGGAGGTTGAGTGGTCTGGTATAAGTAAGGAAGTTGAAGAAAAAGTTGAAGTAGGCACAAAGTCTTCCACTGATGAGCTGGAGGGTAGTGAAGATGAGGGTTTTGAAAGTGATTTGGGGTCTAATGATGAAAATTTTGAAAGGAGGTTGAATAATAGCTTTAAAAGCTCTACTGTATTCAACCCTAACTTCTTTATTGGGCAAAATTTCAGTTGTAAGCAGTTGTTTAAGGATGCAGTGAGGTCTCATGGTGTTGTTCACAAAATGAATGTCAGAATAACAAAAAATGACAAAAGGAGGATTTATGCTAGGTGTTTAGAGTAAGCATTGGTTTATAAATGCTATGAAAGTTAAGGATGAAGAGTCTTTCCAGATCAGGAAGTTACAGAATGATCACACTTGTCCAGTTGCTTTCCGTGTGTTGAGTCTGAACTCCACTTGGATGTCAAAGAAATATATTGAAGACTTTAGGTCAGATCCCAAAAAGGATGTAGATGGCTTCAGAAACACAGTTTCAAGATAAACTTAAGTTCATTTCTCAAAGCACCAAGCATATAGAGCTAAAATTAAGGCAAATACACTAATTGAAGGTAGCTTTGAGAAGCAATATGACTTGCTTTGGGATTATGAAAATGCTCTGAAGGCTAGGAATCCAGGGTCAACCATTAAAATTTGTGTGGATGAAGGGGCTGATGGCAAGAACAAATTCAGCAAGCTATATGTGTGCTTCCAAGCATTGAAACAGGGGTTTCTGTCTAGGTGTAGACCTTTTGTTGGTGTAGATAGGACATTTCTGAAAGACTTGTATGGTGGAGTGTTATTAACAGTTGTTGGTGTTGATCCAAATGACCAGATCTATCCAATTGCTTATGCAGTTGTGACTACTGAAAACACAAAAACATGGACATGGTTTTTAGGGTTATTGAAACAAGATCTCAACATTGTGGAAGAAAACCTGGAAAAAAGTAATACTTTGTCTATGTTTTTCTATGTTTCAGTAAATACTTTTGGATATTTGGGAATTTTAGGGTTGTTTTGTGCTAGACAGAAAACAATGTTGCCTCTTGTGTGCCTCTTTTTGTTTTTTTTGTGATTTTGAGGAGGATGGTGATTCTGTCTTAGATGAAACAATGCATTTTCTGTTGTTTAGGTTCATTTAGTGATCTGGTTTTTGTGAACTTTTGGGCAGGTTTATGATGTTTTTTGTGGTATGAAATTGTAAGCCCATATTGAATTGTTGATGATTTTGTGCTATACAATCACTGGTTTTTGTGGTTTTTGTGATATGATTTTGTGCTTGTTTAGTTTGGTTAGTTGTAATGTCATTAGGATTTTAAAGTGAATTGAAACTTCATTAAAACAACCATGATACTATTACAGGTAGCCAAGATATTACAAGCAACAACAAATACATATTTTTCCACTTCCTATGCTTTTCATTTTCTTCATGTTTCTGCATCTGGGTGGTCTTCATTTGCAGCTCTTTGATTTCATCTTTCAAACTCGTGATGCATACAAGTAGATTGTTGTTCTCTTCCTCTAGCTTCTTCACTTTAAAAGAGGTATTATATAGACAATTTCCCTCCAAAAAATCTGACCTAAAACTATTTTCCCTCCTAAAAATCGATTTTTCCCCCTTTTTGGCCACTTAACGGAATCTGTTAACTTATTTAACGGTTGGGACTATTTTTGCAAAAAAAAAGGACCACAAGTTTTTCGTGGGACTACAAATGCAAACTCAAAATTCACACGGGATCCAAGATTGCAATTAACCCGATAAAATTATCATTCAAACTCCAATCTCTCACCCCATACCCTCCCAAAAGAGTTCCCGTAATAAATTTGTATTTTATTCTACATGTGCTTAATATGATGAAAATGTTAAATAATATTAATATACTCCTAAACCCTAAATCCTAAAAACATAAAAATTTTGTTCGAAGAAAAAACATAAAAATTTTGTCGATTCATTAAACATATTAGGTCTACACATGCAAATTCATTATTATGCGCCTTACTTGCAAGATTTGCTACACATGCACACTTATTAGGTCTTATTACACCTTTATTTTTCTTTTACTAAATTCTTAAATATATATGTTGATTTACTAAAAATCCTTACATCGAAATTTAAGTTGTATGATTAAAATTTATGTGCGGTGGCACCAACAACTCACTTCACTTCTTTTTTTTTCTTTAATAAGAAACACTCAATATCCAAGATTTGAGAAAATTCGAAATTCTATCAGGTAAAAGTAATTTTGCTAGTGCAATATTAATTCAATTTTGATTAAAGATATCCAATCAAACTATTTTTATATATTTTATTGCTAATCAACTCATACTATGAAAGTACTAATTCTATATTGAAAAGGTATAAAATAGTGTTCAGCCTACAACTTTGATCAAAATTAAATTAAAATTGTACCAATGCAAAATACATTTCATATATAAAAGCATACATCAACCAAGTTCAGGTGAACTCTTTTTAAAAAGTGTACCTCTTAATTTATAATCTATAGAAGACAGAGACTTGTATGAGTCTCACCCAATTCACACATAATTGAATCTCATTTATCCTATTAGGCCCGTTTGGTTCGGAAATAGGCCTAGATATACGACTTAATCCTAAATAATTGGTTTATTAGACGAGAGCTCATGATACATGTTCAACTCAGGTACAAAAATATATTTTATCACCATATTGATGGACTAGCCTATCTAAGGTGGAAGGTGGAACAAAATCTATCTCAAGTACATTAATATTATCATATTGAATAGATTCATAAGAGCAAATTGTAGTTATTTTAGTTCAATTTAAGAATATTTATGACATGTCAATAATTATTCCACATAATCTCTCGATCCAAACATAAATATTAAATTTTAGTACTAATGATACAAAAGATGCAATTCTATAATTCAAACATATACCTTAACATAAACATTCACAATCATATCACAACAACACACTCAGTCATGTGAAATAAAGAATTAATGACTCTCCACTACAAAGTTTCTAACAAAAAGACTTTAAGGTACAAAGTATCTTTAAAGTGACTTTAAGATACAATTTGTACAAAAAATACCTCTTATCTCATTTTTGTATGTATTCATAATTTTATTTTTTTGTTTTTACCAAGTACACATTTTGGGAAAGTCCATATTATTTTAGAAAGTGCATATTCAAAATATAAATTTTATAAAATCTGAAATTTAAATTAAATTATATAAAAAAATTCAATTAATAAAAAGTGAAATAAAAAAGTGGAAATTGCAGAAAATTTAAAAAATTGCACTCCAAAATTGACCTAGTAGTGCAGAAAATTAAAAAATTGCACTCCAAAATAGGTCGAAAGTCTGAAAATGTGTCGTCGAAGTCTGAAAACTACGAAAAAAACATAACTTGACTTTTTTAACCATATTTTTATACCTTAAAGTCAAAATAAAATTATTTTGTATCTTAAAATCACTTAAAGAGCGACTTTATACCTTAGAGTCATCCCCTCTAAAATAAACTAGGCGCACAAAAGACTTGTATCATGATTCAAACAAAGAAATATATAGCATGAATATGTTGTTATCTCACTTACCTCTATCTTGATTTTGATAAATTCAAAGCCAAGTAGAAGACGGCAATATCCATATTCACGTGCAAAAACTTAAAACATTATGGAAACTAGAAAATGACACTTGAATGAAGAAATTTTATCCCTCCAGGAAATCAGTGACAATTTTCCATATTTTTTATTTTTTTTATCAGAAAAAGAGAATTTAATCCATGGGTATAAGGCATACCCCATAAAAATCACATATACAAGAGTTTTCCTACAGATACAAGAGTTTTCCTTCCGTCCAAGATCTTACATACATATACTGTTTAATACTCCTAGCCTATTAGAAAAGATGTAAGGCTTCAAATTATGCAAAACACATGGTTTAAACACCATATTATAAGGAACAAATCGTGTTATCACTTTGCATAATACTCCTTCAATTTAAAATATTTATCGTTAAGAATGTTACGTAAGAAAGTCATTAAATGTAATAAATATATAAAAAAAAAGTGATATTATTAGTCTTTTATGTATATTAATTGTCGTTTATACATTCATTTAATGCAAATTATTATAAAAAATGTAAAGAGGATAAAAGTGAAATAAAATATTTAGTAGAAAATAAAAATAATTTGGATCAACAATTATTATTAATATCAAACTTTTTTTGGCGTTATTATTACCAAAAAGTCCGTCCCAAATTTAATTGAATATTTTTATAAATAACAAAAAAAAATAAAAATTTTACATATATATATATATATATCTTAATATTACATTTTATGTCTTTTTTTTTCACAATAAAATCTTTATCACATTTAAATTATATAAAAAGAAATTATTTTATCATCAAACCTCAATTAAAAAATAATTTTATTTATTTTAATAATAATAAACAATTTATATACAATTTATATATTAAAATTCGTGCAAATAATAAATTTTTAAAAAATAATTGAACACGGGGAGTATATCAAAATACTTAGAGGTTGTTTGTTTATGCGCTGGAAAGTGACCTAATGAAATTTTAAATTTAAATCATTTTTCGTTTATTTGAATTTGGGTATTGAATTTCAAAAGTATCTATTTTAATCAAATATTTATCACATATTTTTTAATTATTATGATCCATTTAACTCAACACTTTCTCCTCATTTTTTTACTCTACATATTAAATTTTATATTTTACACACAATTTTTAATATAAAATCAAGGCTAGATCTTATATGCGCCCAAATACATCGTGCATTTATAGTGTATTTTAAAATCGTGCGACTTGTTATATTAAAAGGTGCAACTTATTTATACTGAATCGTGCAACTATTAATATGGAAAAATAATTGTTCCGTTCAGTGTAAATTAAAAAACAAAGATTATATCATGAACCAGATCTATACAAATTTTTGTCTATAAAAGTCATTTGAAGGGATTGAAGAAACTACAAAATTCATCCTTGTACAATAACTTAAAAAACACGAAGGCGGGGTAAATAACATTAGGTAAGCCTATAAAATATGCTTAGTCCAAAAAATATAAAGAGTTTAAATTCATACCCCTTTTCCCCCTGCTCACAAAGATAGCCATGAGTTCCTTTTTTATGTATCACAAATAATAATCATTTCTATAAAAGTGTGTGAATTATTTAAAATATTCATATTTATTAACCCTAATTCATAGTACATTATTATTTTTGTATTTAACAAATAAGCCGGGGCATATCTGTTAGTGAGCTAGGGTGGGGTGGACTATATATTATAATTATTATATGTAAAAAATTTAAAATTGGCCCGCCGACCCACTCAAATTAATTATACCAGTCCACCTAATTATAAATTCAATTAAAACTCATCAATATTCCATAATTCTTGTAAAAATATTAGTGAACAACTTCATGCTCACCCACTTTTAATTAATCTTTTATTTTATCTAAAAAAAATTCAAACATTTTTATAAGCTTATTTTTATCAATAGCGGGGAATTAGAGTCTAAGAAAATTTTGGATTCTTTATTCTTGATTTTATTTTTTCAACACTCATACTCAATTTTCAAGGCCGATCAAGTAATTTTTTTTATTCTTTTATTTTTTCTTATACAATGTAGATATATACTCAATTGTTGATGAATTTTATATTTTGAAGTCTCTTCGAGTACACAATTCAATAAACATTGAAAATATCTTTTTTATTTAAAATTATTGGTCAATTTTTTTTTTTTTCTAGTCCACCCCTTATAAATTCCTGGATCCACCACTACAGAAAAGAGTTCAAAAAACTTATAAGTAAAATCTAAAATTACAAACACAATAAATAATGTTCTATTAATCATTATAAAACTCAAAACATGACTATCTTTATTAGGGAGTGAGTATTTTTCTAATTCTCTACTCCCGATGTTACCTACTTGGACAAATTCTAAGAGGTTGGTCATTATTTTCTTCGTATCACCTCCAATTTATTATAGTATCAGTTTTTAACTTTTACTCCACAGTTATTTAAGATTAGTCCTAGTTAAAAATGATTAGAGTGAGTGTTTAACTCGAGATTCATATAATATTAAGACAGGTAGATATTTTAGAATTTAGATCCGTCTATTAAACTCAAATCAGCTACATATTCCATATAAAAGCAACGATATATATCTAAAATAGTGGTAAAAATGAGAACTCCCCCTCTAAGAATCAGTCCTACAAAAAGAATAGGCTAGAATCATACCTACCATGATCAAAAAAAAACAAGGTTTGTCATAGAATATGCATATTTGGTCCATAATCGGCCATATCAGACTAGTGACCCATCTATAGATATAATCACCTAATATCGACAAAAACTCATATGAAACGGTCTCATAAATGAGACGGGGTATAAATTAATATAAATCACAACCACTTCTCATAAAGTGGTAAAACGTCAATGTCCAAATTATATTTCGTCTCACTGTGAGACCGTCTCACTCAAGTGTGCCTCACTTTATAAATGTTTTCATAATACAAAGATTTAGTAAAAGTGATTCCTGAGATAGCTCTTAGTCCTCGCATACAAATCACAAAAATTCCACCTTAATTTAATACAACTACAAAGACTAATTTTAAGAGTAGAGTCTCACACGTAATTTATTATCATCATTGTCAGAGTTCCCAATTCAAGAATGTAACCCTGTTTATGGATAGAAATTAGTCATAAAATATGAAAATTAGAGCCAAAAAGTGCCTAAAATCCCCCAAGTCATTAAAGAAAAGTCCAAATGTTGTCAACCATCGATGGGAACAAATATCAGAAGCACAGGAAAATTAATAATGGCGGGGAAAGAGACAAAAGCCAATCAATTTTTTTCAGTGAATAAAAACGAGTGCACGTGGATGCATCTCCCACACGTGCAGTCAAACATCAGAGGCCCATCTTTTTACCGCTGTCCCTATCAAATACACACGTAGCAATAACACATCTTTCTTCTGGGTAAATCAATGTATATCACAGTGCACTGCTGTTTTACTACTCCCATGTGATTCTCTGTTAACACTGTAACTTTTGTTTCTCCATAAAGTGTTGCAAATATTTGAGTTTGTTTGGTTATGTTTTAAAGTTTCTCATTGAAGATTTTTCTAATTATATACTCGACCCGTCCCATTATAATTGTCTCATTTCATTTAGTTGAATGATTTAAATGAATAGTATTAAAATATTAATTGATGAATATTTTTTCTTTTCTTTGAGTCAAAAGTGAAGAGTGATAGAATTGTGGGTCTTTTTTGCTTTATTGAGGTTAAAAATATAGAGTAGTGGAGTGTTACTTTTTTAATTTATGGAATGAGAAAATTATAACGGTACGTCTATAAAAGAAAAACGAGACAATTACAATTGAATGGGGGAGTATTTACGAGGGAATATATATATAAATTTTAAAACTTTTGTTACTTTCTGATTTTGGCCTATTGATTTTTATATTTTGAATTTCATCTCATAACTTACATATTTTCGACTTTCTGATTCTACTAATTTTTAAAGTTTGATTTTTATCTTATAATTTATATAAATCAAAATTAAAAAATGGCTAAAGTATGTAAATTACAGGACGTAAATTAAAATTTAAAAGTTAAAAGGACCAAAAATTCAAGTCTATAAATTACAGGACAAAAATTAAAATGTAAAACTCAACAGGATCAAAACTAAAAAATAGAAAAGTTATAGGACAAAGAAAAAACAATTTTCCCTATTTCCAAAAAGAAAGTAGTTAAAATGAAAACGTAAATTGATTATATTTTGAGATAAAAACATGTCATGTAAACAAATGCACACTAAATTTTATTTTTATTTTTTTGTTAAGGGAGAGGCAAGAAACCCATTCACTCATACTTATGGCCCCTCAACCGAGTGAGTTATAAATTGAGAAAGGTAACAAAATAGTAGACACGTGAGAAAAAAAGACAACATGATTTAATATCCACACTAGATTATATAAACGAATATAATGAGTATATTTTTATTAATGCAGGTAGACCTATAATCTCAAGGAATTCATATTCCTTGAGATTATGATTTATGCTCACCACTGCTATTGAGTGTGGTCTGATTAAAATATGAGGCATTGAAAAATGAAATTACAAATGTGCAAAATCATAAAATTATGAGTGCTCAAACTTAAATTGTGATTTGTTTACTTGACTTTATTCACTCAACTTAATTAGATATAATTTATTTACAACTCTCACCAAACTTATGCCAATGCATTAATGGAAAGATGCCTTGTTTATTGTATTCATGTGTATTGATGGAGGTAAAATATGTGATATATGCATCCTGGAATGGCAACATGTACAAATCAAATACTAATCACCTATTTTCACAAACACAAAAATATGCATTTGTAATACATTGAATGCACCATAAATTATAGTTATAAAAAGTTCTGCCTGAAACACAACACTTTTTTTGTAAAGATTTTGTACTAACATTTTTTAAAATCTAAGTTAAAAAATACCTCATCTTATGCACCAGTGAGACAATCTAAAATAAAAATTTTGGTTATGCTATGAGAATCAACTAGGTGCACCGAATAGAAAATAGATAACATCAAAGGCATGCCCATGCCCCGTGCACTTTTCAAGGAATAATGAGATTTAATTGAAGTAACAAGATAGAGGATAGATTAGGAGTATTATGATTGGCAATCATCTCAAGATTGGGATAGACCATAATATTGATGCCATGACCAATAAGATAAGGAAGCTTCGAAAAGAAAATTCAAAACCAAACTAGATGGCAAAATCGCATTAATTACTTGACCCACCAATAAAAACCAAACACCAACCTCATGTGTCGACAATTTCTGTTATACATCTACATTTCAATCTTCAACTCCCATTTAAACATAATAAATCAAATTTAGCTTATAAGTTCGTGTACTAAACTCCATAATTTCAATATTGGATCTAGTCTTGAAACCTGCATGGAGTCCGAGTTCTCTACAAGTACAACCACAAGAAGGGAAAAAAACTGGCTAACGATTTTTTCAACAAAAATAATTTCGACTTTAAATATTGAGAGTTATCTGCTAATTTTCCTAATCATGTGGATGTTTTCATTACTCCAATTATCTACAAATAAATTGTCTACAAATAAACTTACCTATAAATTATAAAATACCATATAATGATAAATATAGATACTCCAAAACAAGAAATGAGTTATCTTCATATATACTTATCTTAAATCAATTTACATATAACTAAGGTCTATATACACCTTATGAAGTACACATTTAGAGCAACTTCAGCCATAAGTAGAGATAAGAAAAATAAAATAAATAAAAAAGGAATAAGTGGATTTGGTAGGGAGGCATAACTTAACTATGATATATCTAGAATAGATGAATTTATTACTAGTATACGAAAGACATTAGTATAATTGAGGAAAAAACAATAGAGATTGAGAAATCTTTCCAATAATTAGAAGGGGGGAAATAATGGTAGGGAGAGGAAGGGGACTGGTACCAACTTTAGCAAAAAGTAGAAAAGAACAAGATGGAGGCCCTCGTGCACCTCTGGAGCTTTGATTGTATATCACTCATTTAATGAAGCAAATACGTCTCCAGTTCAGCTGTGCATGTGTGCGTGTGGGTAGACATTCCTCTCTCTATCACTCACTCTCTCTCTCTCTACATTATTATTATTATTGTATCTATCATTTATGCAACCTTTTGTAGCCTATCGTATGCATCCTTTCTGTAGTTTCCGTGCACATCTTTTTGATCCCCCTGTGCAAATGCTACCATTCACACATCCCCATCTCTTTCTTTCATACATCCTACATCTTTATCTTCTGTCCCACTTATTATATTTGCTAAATTATTATGAAAATAATTATAAAGGGGGTCTTTTTTTTCTCCCTAATTGCTAATTTTGTCGGCAATATCATTTTCCTGCTTCTTTAAAACAAATAATTCTAAATTACGTGACTAGTCATCATCTTCATTCTACAAATATTTAATTTTCTTAGATGCTACCGAACGGTACTACAAGGATAGTTATGTCTTATCAGTTATAGCTATTTCTATGGCTTATCTAATTTCAGAGTATCCAACACTAATCTTATGACTATATGATAACAATATATAATTTCAGACAGTCGAATCACAAGTGCAAAATTCATCCTAGAGTTGGGGTTCAATTAATCAATGATAGACTAATATATTAGGACACACGAAACTATTTACTCCCTCTATCCTAAATTTGTTTGTACAATTTCCGTTTTGGCCCGTCCCAAACTCTTTTGTACAATAAAGTAAAATTGTCTATTATATGCTCAACATTTTATCACCTCAAATACTAATAAACAACTCTACATTAAATACCGCGCACACGGTAATTGTACAAAAGAATTTGGAATGAAGGGAGTATGTTTTTGTGTAACAATTAAAAGACAAGCATAGTTATATACCATCCTATACAACTGGGGTTTAATTTATCAATAACAGAGCATCCAAATACGTATAGATAGGAGCAACAATGAAGCGGGACAAATCGGCCGAGGCACGTGCAAGGCAGGGGTGGGTACCCTAACCCTCTCTATTTCTTTGCTATGTATAATATGCAATAATAAATAAAGATAAAATCCCAACAAATTATTTCTCAATTAGCGGCAGAAATGGAATTCCAAGTTTTGAACAGTTACCTTGAAGAAAGGGGGGATGATTTCCAATTTTCTTTAAAATGAAAAAGGTTCACTGTGTCAGTTGTGTCAAATCCCTTTCTAAGGATCTCCTCAAGGATCCACACTTCTCTTCAAGTCATTTTACAACCTACCTTTTCCGCCACATTATGACAAGGGTATCAGTATCATCTCAAAGTCAATAAACAAAATGAGAGGAGAAGAGATAATTGAGAAATACAAGACAGGCCCTGTTTAGGAGTATATATTACAAATCTTATACAAAATAATCTTACCATCTGATTAGACTTGTCAAGCTTGTACACATTTGTGTACGGCATCATCACCATTTGCATGGTTTATGTTGTTCATTATCCATCAAGTGTTTTAGCAACCAACCAACCATATCTATTTGAAACTACACATTTTCAATTAAAGTGAACTTTTGTTAGTGCTGTAATTAAAGGCAAAAGGTCTTGTAGATGTTACATCGAACAAGTATACCAAGTTACCAACATCAAATATCTATTATTTATTGGAATGTATATATGCGAGTATATGTGTAAATAGATATACTATACTATGCATGCACTTGATTAGATTTTAAATTATACTACCATAACAACCTGTGCTTACATGGAACATGGGGTTAATTTAGTCAAAGCAGTCAACCAAACATAAATAAGCATTAAAAAAAATCTGACAGTAATCCCAATTATCAAGGAATTCCCTGTATATATTATTTAGTACTAGTATACAATTAGAGAGGGTCGGTTCAAGTGGCACCGGTGCTGTGCAGTTTTCCCACATGGGGTAGAAGTGGAATAAGAATGTCCTTTAGCATACGCATGTGTGAACGTAGAGAAACTCAAATCTAGAGTCATTTCAGATAGGCTGATTTGATTAGCAAAAATTTTAAGTTTTTATCCTATTATCCCAGAAGAATCCAATAACTAATCATGCTTAGTGGAGTGCCATTAACTAGCAGAAAAAAGGGCTTTTTTCCTCTGTATTTTTTTATAGTTTACTCCCCTGTGCACAAGGCTCCAAAAAGTTACTGAAATATAAGAAGTGAGGATGATTAGAACATGGGGGATTATTGGATTACAAAGATTGGAAAAGTTAGTGGGAAAGAGTCCAAAAGTCAAACTTCACGTGAGAAGTTACTAGGGACTATAACCTACAGATCTAATTGTCAATCTATTAAAAGAAAATAGACTAGGAATTCTAAGTTGAGGTTTGGTGTAGAACCAAGAAACACTCTCTGGTTCATCGACCAAGTACATGTCTCTAGCGACTTTTGCTATAGCATGGGGATAACTCTCTCTCGGATTTACTATAGCATGGGGAATTATACTGTATATTTATTCCACGACTAGCCCGGTCCGACTTTTAACTTTGGGCTCAAACTCTGTTTGTTTCGGGACTTAAAAAGTAAAATGAGACGCTGCTAAATGACCAAACTCACCACGGGGTGATGGGGTAGTTCAATCATTTTATATGATGAAATGACTGTTGTATCTTAATGAAATAGGTGACAATTTTTATCTCATTTTTTTCATTAAGGGTACAAAAATAATTAACAATATTATAAATCACCCCAAATAACATTACCCAAATGAAATTATTGAAATTCTATTGAATCCAACGGTACCACACCCTAAAAAAATTATTTTATTACCTACTACCCACTTTCTTTTTCATTCTCCCAATAACTCTCACATCTCATATATATATATATATATATATATATATATAAATCACTTAAATAATACAACATCAATCCTTTTTTCGTATTTGATTTAATATAAAACAATCTCACGCTATCGAAATCTAAAACGAGCATACATTTTAACTATTTAGAATTTCAAAGTACAAGATTTCTCAGTCCAATGTAATCCCAAAACAAACATACAAGTGACCTTTGAAGTTTCATGCACAGATCTATTTGACAGACATGTGAAACACATAGCCCCAGTGCTTTTCTTCTAATGGGGTGGCTTCCATGTGCTTCTACTGCTTATGATTCTAACATCAGTCAAAGGCAATTTTCTTTCCAAGACTTTATAACAAAAAGATTAATAAATACCCAAATGATTTGATAATGACAGCTACTAGCACTATAAAGTAATTTATTTCATCCAATTCAAAAGTTCAATTAAATATATATCTAACAGCTACTGTTTTTAAAACGAACTATTAAATGAAGTATCTTGAGGTAACGGTGCATCAATATTTTAAGTTACCAAGATTTTGCAATATAAACTTTTTTACTGTGCTTTAATCCTACGTCAGGTTTTAAGACTAGGGCCTACCATCTAGTGTGCATGATTTTGGCGTATTAGCCTTATCTCTCTCTCCATTCTTATTGATTTCACCAGGTCTATATAAACACCCGCACGAGCTCATGATCTGCCAAACCAGAGCAACTCTCAAACTTTCACAGCTCTCCCTTTCCACATCTCCCTCCCCTCTCTCTATCCCCCTCCATCTCTCTCATAGTTGGAGCTTTTAGGGAGAAATTAATGGCCAGCTTGGTTGTGATTGTAGGGGTGTTTTGGGGCCTCTGCCTTTTGAGTATTGCTTTACTGAGATGGAATGAGGTTAAGTATAGGAAGAAAGGATTGCCCCCTGGTACCATGGGGTGGCCAGTCTTTGGTGAGACCACAGAGTTCCTAAAACTAGGTCCAGCCTTCATGAAAAACCAGAGATCAAGGTATTTCTTATTAACTCTCCTTGCAAGATTCAGAATCTCATAAGATAAATGCATAAGAAACTACCAGTATAGATTCCAAAGTTTATGTGGGTGCTTGCATGTTTCTATGCATGATGGCCCATTAATAGAAATCTAGATTGACGCTAAACCGCAACCAACACATTTAAAAGTCAGTTAATCTCTAAATTATCATTGCATATGCTTGACTAACTATTGCTGTATTATAACAGGTTTGGAAGTTTTTTCAAATCCCACATATTGGGGTGCCCTACCATAGTTTCAATGGATCCAGAGCTAAACAGATATATCTTAGCGAATGAAGCAAAAGGGCTTGTCCCAGGCTATCCCCAGTCAATGTTGGACATATTAGGGAAATGCAACATTGCAGCAATTCATGGTTCTGCTCACAAATATATGAGAGGGGCTTTGCTTGCTCTTATCAGCCCTACAATGATCAAAGAACAACTCTTGCCTAAAATCGATGACTTTATGAGATCCCATCTGAGCAACTGGGATAACAAAATTATTGATATCCAAGAGAAAACTAAAGAGGTTTGCAAAAATAAAAACTCCAGATCTAATTAATGAATTATGAAGTGTAATATATTCTAAATATTCTGTTTTCGTATTTGTTTAGATGGCGTTTCTATCATCATTCAGACAAATTGCAAGCACTGAAGCTACCGCAATATCCGAAGCTTTCATGCCTGAATTCTTTAAATTAGTCCTAGGAACTCTTTCACTTCCTATCAACCTTCCTAATACAAATTATCATCGAGGATTTCAGGTAAAAGTCTTACCACCAATTCTTTACTAGATTCAACTGATTTTTTTTGAATAAATTGAGGAATACTAACATCTCAATCATCACAGGCAAGACGAAGTATAACTACCTTGTTGAGAAAATTAGTGGAAGAAAGAAGAGCCTCTGGAGATAATAAACGGGACATGCTTGGTTTTCTAGTAGGCAAGGAGAACAGATATAAGCTAAGTGACGAGGAAATGATTGACTTGATAATTACCATCTTGTATTCTGGATACGAGACCGTATCAACTACTTCTATGATGGCTGTTAAGTATCTTCATGATCACCCAAAAGTGCTTGAAGAACTCAGGGTAAGTAGAAAATTTTCAGTTATTTAAGTATGCATTTTAATGTGAAAATATTACAGTGATGACGTATGGTTAAGTTTTATTACTGAACACACCTTCAAATTTCCAGAAAGAACATATGGCAATAAGAGAGAGAAAAGGGCCTGAGGATCCTATTGATTACAATGACTACAAATCTATGCGGTTTACACGTGCGGTAAGTGTTAATAGCTTTCTACAAAATTAGTTACTGACTTATTACTGCAGTAAAATATTAAGCTAATGGACGTCGGTTAATATTCTTATTCCAGGTCATATATGAGACATCCAGACTAGCCACAATAGTGAATGGAGTTCTGAGGAAAACAACCAAAGATATGGAAATAAATGGTATGCACAACCTCCTTTTATTGACCATATATATATTTATACTTTTTTGCTCCCTTTATGCTTTAACAGCCGCAAGAAATCAGAATTTACTACCTCAAGGAATAGTATCAAATTTTTAGCCACCAGCTTAATAATAAGACCATTACACAAAAGCAACAGTTGCATATAAAAGCAATCATGGACTAAGAGATCATCTTTCTAAATGGTCCCTACCCTATCATAATCCACATGGAAAACCTACCGTTCCAGCCCAAGACATTCCCCATCTTGTCCAAAGGAATTATATTGTCTATGTTCTGGATAAGGGAGGAGATAACTCAATTCTATCACATTGCTCATCCTTCCAGTCAGAAGCTTAAGATTATCCCCTTGTCAAGTTCAAGGACCAAAGATAAATGAATGTAAACTAATTGTTCATAATAATCATAAATCCTAAAATAAACTACTTCAGTGAGAAATGTTCAAGATTCTAATAACAGAAGAACGCATGAGTCTTGAATTCTATTTATAGCATATGTTACTGTTGTGTTTGCCCGAAATACTGGACCAAATAATACTGGTACTGTTACTAATATATTTGCTTATTTCATTTTGTCAGGTTATGTCATTCCCAAAGGATGGAGGATATATGTGTACACAAGGGAAGTCAATTATGATCCACGCCTTTATCCTGATCCATTAACCTTCAATCCATGGAGATGGCTGGTACGTAATCACCTAAATTATATTTCCTAATCACATAACGATCATTTACACCATACAATAGTTACTAATAATCTCAACATTTTACAAATTTCAGGAGAGAGGCCTAGAGAATCAACACCATTTCTTGATTTTTGGAGGAGGGACTAGACAATGCCCAGGAAAGGAACTCGGGTTGGCCGAAATTTCTACATTTCTTCATTATTTTGTGACAAAATACAAGTGGGAGGAAGTAGGAGGAGACAAACTAATGAAATTTCCGAGGGTTGAGGCGCCTAACGGTCTTCGAATTAGGGTTTCCGCTCACTAACACCCAAAGAACAATGTACAGAGGGGGAGAAAATTAACGTAGCATATAGTAGTAGCTTTTTTCTGGCTGTACAAAATTTTCAGCTAACACATGCGTTAGAGAATTGAAAACCGTTTTGCCAGGGTAGGATAACTTGATCTGTATATAAATTCAAAGAAACAACAATTTGTTTTTTGCCCTAATCAAATACTTTACCAATCAAATACTAACAGCATGGGCTTTTCTACTGTTCTTATGGAAAATACGAACAACATTATTCAACAGATATCTGCAAGGATAACAAAGGTGAAATTCACAGTAAATTAGCCAAATGTAAAGTGCTAAACAGAAAAATCAGTGAAACCGCAATTACTTTTTTGCCCTAACGAAACTTTACCAATAAAAGAAGAGAGTGCCCGGGCTTTTCTACTGTTCTAATGGATTCGTGATAGGAACAACGAAATTAAACAGAAATAAGTGAATCACTGAAATTAGTGCAAAATAAAGTGTAAAACATGAAATCAAGCATCTGAGCACTAGGATATAAGAAGTGGGGTTCCGCACCTATGCAGACGGTGAGTATCCCTTCGTAGCTCGCGATTGTTCTTCTCGAGTAATCTATTGTGCGCCATTAACAGATCTCTGCAAAACTCTACCGTTGCTTAAATTTTAGGCGCGCTGATTTGTGATGCCAATGGATAAAAAGAAATTTTGGGCGGGATCCACCGACGCTCCAATGGGCCCATCCGTATAAAAGGGAAGTCGGATCCTCCGTAAAACACTGAAGCCCAGTACTATTAACGTTACATACCATATATTGGTTGGATCTTGGATTTACTTTGGGCTATTATTTTCATTGAAGCCTAGTTATGGAAAGTTATGTGCCCATTTTTTATTGAATCTTGGATTTCTTTATTCGGCTGCAAATATCGGTTTCCCAGTACGGATTGAATCTTGAATTTTCTTTGGGCTGTATTGTATATATCTTCGCCAAGGCCCATCAAACGAATTTTAGTCGCCATGTTGTATCAGAGCTATAATGCACGGATTCTTCTAAAAAAAATCACGGTCGATGTCGATATCTTTCATGGTGTGGGTGTCACGTAGGATTCAAGACCGATAAAAATACATGCCAAATCCGTAAGTAATTTTTTTTTAAAAAAATTAGAATACGCGTATCCGGTGCGGGAAGGGTGCGTGAGTGGTTATTTTTTTAGAAAAAATAATTTTTTTTTTGTTTATTTTTACAATTTTTTAAAACTAAAATCTATATAGTCATTTTATTAAGTATTAAATGTGTTATTTGAATTGAACATTATTATGCAATATAATTTAAATTGAAAATATATCACTTGTTTTTTTTATTGAATTCCTTAATATAACTTATGTATTGAACTGATGTTATTTGAATTGATGTTTGTTACTTAATTACATTAAATTATTGAAATTGCTTAAGTTTTATGTGAATTATATACATTTGATATGCTAATTTTAAAATTTTCATATATCTTATAAGTGTTATATATAATAAAATATAAATAAATGACGATCGTCATTAAGTATCGCACCCTAATTTTTTTGAAAATTCGTATCCCCGTACCCGTATCTTATCGCACCCGCACCTATGCATGCAACATAGATTCAGAGCAGTGGGTGCTTTCACTAATACCTTGTCCTTGGGCCACCGACCACATTATTTTGATAAAGTATGGTGTGAACAAATTTCTCACAAAATTTTATAAAAGGAGAAGGTATACCGCTATTGATTTACAATATAAAAAAGTATTAGGCGTAATAATTAAAAAGTCATATATATAAATATGGAACCATTTTCATTTTATGGTAAATAAGTTTCATTTTATGAATACCTGCTCATTTATTTTTCTAGAATCTCAAATTGTTTGGTTTTCCAAAAAAAAAACTTGCAAATTATACATAAAAGAATTTTTATAATAAATTTTAAAAAATAAAAATGAAAAGCATTTTAACAATCTATATAATTATAAATTCTTCAAAGACTTATAAATTATAATATAGAACTCCCTCCGTCTCATTTGAGCCTTCACACTTTTCCATTTTGATCCGTCTCATTTTAAGTTGTATACCCCAAATATGAAAAAAAAAATTACAATATTCACCCCACAATCTCCACCCTCATAATCTTCACCCTCCATCCCCTTTGAAAAGTCAACAAAACTATTTTTTTTAAATGTGTGTCAGTCAAAGTGTGAAGCCTCAAATGAGACGGGAGTACAAGATATGAAATGTTAAAAGTTAAAACTTAATCCCGGACTTAAAAGAAATCATTATTTCGTCATCTATATTCTTGTATTATCACTCTTTTCAATATCAATAACATATACGAGTACTAGTCTAATACTATAACTCGATCTGCTAAAAAAAGCCAATACACACATATAGAAATTAAAAAAACATGAAAATCGGGTCAACGCAGGATACAAAGCATTCCCCAACCATACAAAAGTCCCTCCCCCGCCAAAAGCGCCGGTCCAACAGCTCCCGCGCTTTTCCCCTTATAATAAACAACCTTTTAATCACACAATTCTCAATAACGCTTCTAACCTCTCAACACACACACAAACAAATACTCTCTCTTTTTCTTCTCTCCACCGTACGCCGCCATGGCCGCCGCAGCACCGCCGCTGAAGGATGAGCTGGACATCGTAATACCGACGATCCGAAACCTGGATTTCCTGGAAATGTGGAGGCCCTTTTTCCAGCCGTACCACCTGATCATAGTGCAGGACGGAGACCCTTCGAAGACGATCAAGGTCCCTGATGGCTTCGATTACGAACTTTACAATCGAAATGACATTAACAAGATTCTTGGGCCTAAGGCATCCTGCATTTCCTTCAAGGATTCAGCTTGTCGGTGCTTTGGGTATATGGTCTCTAAGAAGAAGTATATCTACACCATTGATGATGATTGCTTTGTAAGTTGTTCTATTAGATTCAATGCTTTTAATTAACATTATAATTATTAAATAACTAAGTTAGATTTTTTGTTACATAATGAATGACACGTGAGATGTGAAATATGTTACGTTATTGTATAACAAGAGATCTGAATTGGCAATCGGATAGCATTTAGTATAGAAATTTGGATTCGGTGTTGTACTGCGTGCAATAAAATCGGATAGTATTGATGTGCATTTGGATCTAGTGTAGTGTGCAGTACACGCACCGGATCCAAATCCCTATTATAGATCAAAGAATAACATTTGTGTGAATTTTATTCACCTGAATTTC
Organism: Stenogyne calaminthoides; assembly: GCA_037126765.1. Lineage (NCBI taxonomy): Eukaryota > Viridiplantae > Streptophyta > Magnoliopsida > Lamiales > Lamiaceae > Stenogyne > Stenogyne calaminthoides. The sequence continues at coordinate 33,018,721 of JBBCBC010000003.1, read as the reverse complement.
AATCAATTTTTTACTCATTTCCAAGATTGGTCAAATAAAAACTGGGATATAGGATCTACTTAGAGTTTGTTGGGAACCAGATAGATACAAGTTTTTGTACCAAATCAAGGATTTGTTTTATATTACACAACAAATAACACATAAGTTAGGACATAGAAAATCAAACATTATTGTGTAACAGGAAATCTATTACTTACTATAGATCGTATTCTTGAAAATGTAATTGAAAGCTTAACTAATCGAGTCGAATAGGTTGCAAAAGACCCATCAGGGAAACAGATTAATGCTCTGGAACAACACATCAAGAATCTGCTATGTCCATCAACTCCACTTTTCTTCAACACATTGTACGATCCATATCGCGAAGGCTCGGATTTCGTTCGTGGATACCCTTTCAGCCTAAGAGAAGGCGTGACAACCGCCGTCTCTCATGGCCTCTGGTTGAACATTCCTGATTATGATGCTCCAACACAGCTTGTGAAGCCTCTTGAAAGAAACAAAAAGTAATGGAAAAAACATCCGTATTAGTTATTACACTCAAAAGTATTACTGATCCCATAACTTCATTTTGTACTTTGTGATCATGTGTGTATTAGGTATGTTGATGCAGTGTTGACAATACCAAAGGGTACTCTGTTCCCCATGTGTGGCATGAACCTAGGGTTCGACCGCGACCTTATCGGCCCGGCTATGTACTTCGGCCTTATGGGAGACGGTCAGCCAATCGGGCGATACGACGATATGTGGGCCGGATGGTGTGTCAAGGTAAAATGTGGTCTATTTCTTTTAGTCTTCTATTTTCATACACATGACATGTATTAAAAGTAATGAAACATAAGATGAAAATTAGATTGACAATTCGGCTTTACACAACTGACAGGCTGGCTCGAGCCCATCCACCTCACGGGCCACCTGGACAGGACCAAATAGGGCCGACTTCTTTTGGGCTGATATTTTCCTAGTCCAACATTTTTACGGGCCACTTGGACTGGCCCGTCGGACTTGACTCATTTCGTCAGCTCTATTTATCAATAAATATATCAAACTAATTACATGCCTTAAATCATCTATGCATACATTTCAAGTACACACTTCTCTATCAGTTCGAATTTCCAGTTACACAATGACATAACATATTAAAACAAACATCATACAATTTGACTAATGATCTTGATTTTACATCAGGTGATTTGTGATCATTTGGGATTGGGAGTGAAAACTGGGCTGCCATACATATGGCACAGCAAGGCCAGCAACCCCTTTGTGAATCTAAGGAAAGAGTACAACGGCATTTTCTGGCAAGAAGAGATCATCCCGTTCTTCCAAAACGCGACTCTCTCCAAAGACTCGACCACTGTCCAGAAATGTTACGTTGAACTCGCCAAACAAGTTAAGGACGAGCTTGGCAAAATCGACCCATATTTCGTGAAGCTTGCAGATGCAATGGAGACTTGGATTCAAGCTTGGGATGAGCTCAATCCTCCTGCCAAGGCTACTTGAACAAACTTGCCTTCCAATAATGGATACATGTTTCTCTTTAGATTTCAGTTGTTCAAAGTTTTGTAGTTTAGATTTTGGTTGGATTTACCAATTGTTCTTGGAAAATTTTCAGGATTTTTGGTGTTCATTTGATGAACAGAGATCTCAAACTTTAAATAAAAATTGTGTTTTTTAGATTAGAATAGTAATGGGGGTGGGTCATTCACTGATATCAATGTATCGACTTTTTTTAATCAAGAATTTTTTGAGATGATGAATATTGATTATGAGGCATAATATAATAATCGAATGAAATAAAATAAAAATAAAAAGCGCCGTTGCCGGGGATCGAACCCGGGTCACCCGCGTGACAGGCGGGAATACTTACCACTATACTACAACGACTTTGTTGTGATGCAAATCCTAGATATTAAATATGTTATTAATTATTAATTTATCCGCCAATTAATATCCACAATACATGAATGAAGAATTTGCAAAGTTATTGATTTTAATTTGGGCGAAATATCCCTAAAAAATAAATAAAGGAGACAAAACTGGATTATTTGGCCGTTGTGGGGTCATAAAATTATTCTTTAATCACGCCACCAACTTGTTCAAATTGTGGAAGAATATATGCAGGTGCATTCAAACAATCTATTAACACCAATTTGAAACTCAAATTCAACTTTGTATATTTCTTCAGAATTCCAAGGTTATCCCCAATTGTGTAGTATATATTTTTTTAAAAGATCGTCTCCAATTTATCAAGAAAATAAAAGCTACAGTTTTGACCTTTCGAAAAAAAAAGCTACAGTTTTGAAATTCAACAGAATTGCCCCATTTTTTTACTTCTTGATTTCCCTTCTGTTTTTTTAATGTTTCTACGGACATCCAATTGATTTGGGGGCTTTTATGCTTGAACCTGATGTCTGATAAACAAAATGCTTCTTTCACTGAAAAGCACTATTTGATAAGTTTGTTAATATCTGATATAGTGATACTATACAATGACTACTATCTTGATATAGTTCACAGTGCTAATTTAGGTTATATATCAACAATCAATGAGGGGAAGAATAGATATTAGGGTCTAAGGAGCAATTTTCCAGCTTAGCATCTGCAAAACGCTAAAAGAAAACGCAAAATTCACTTATCACATATCATACCCAAGAAAATCTCACTTCATTCTCCCTCCTACTAAATGAATCAAAAATTATACCCACAAAAATCTAGTACAGAATCTAATTAATAATTCTAAAAACGAAAAAGAAATTTGGTAAATCGAAACAAAACTGGTGTTGCTTTCACAGGAACAGCGCTGAAAAGAAAGATCCTCTTAACTCATACCGCCACATCTCAGAAATTTCTGGACCGTTGGATGCATCAACTCAATGTAAGATGCTTCGGTCTGCAAAGGAAATTCAGCAGGAGAGGAAACTTTAATCAGACTCCCAGCAAGTTGGGCCAAGGCTCTGTAGCTTCAGAAAGAAGGCAGACCCCGGTAGTATCATAAATTAGTGGTAGTAGTATCATCTGCCTTCTTACGTTTGCTCGGAGGCTCATCACCTTCATCGTCGTTAAGTAATCCATTAACAGCTTCTTCACCGAGAAGAGAGACGTGTTTGCTCATTACCTGACGGCCTGCCCTGAGCTTAGGCCCCCAATGCTTCTCGGGATTAGGAAGGTATCTTGCAACTTTTTTTGCCTGTGCTTTGCTAAGGGAAGCAACTGCCCGTGTGAAATTAGCCTGCTCCAAAAATGAGGCAAAATGAATATCAGAGTGAACTATACAACAACGATGCCACGATGTAGGGTCAGTTACATGTATAAACAGAATAATCTCCCCCATTGCTTTCATCTAAACACAGGTTTGTACTCTAATATCAGAGTATAACATGCCAATTTTTAACAGTTTGGTTCCAATTCCTTTTAGGTCTTTTAATGATTTTCTACTTTCTACAAGTCATACATGGGCATCTAAGGGTGTTTTATGCACATCAACACGCTTAAACAAACAAATAAATTTAAGGGTCAATATCATTTTTAGTCCATAAAGTTTACTGTTTTCAGTTTTGATCCCTTTCTTTCACTCATTATCAAATTTGGTTTGAGGTGGTAAATGTAATTATTTAGAAGTTTTTAACTTAGTAATTATCAAAAAATAAAATAAAATAAATTACATTTAGCACCCGCCCTCAATAGATGATTCCATCCATCAACGCGAGGTCAACTAATGGTGGGACCAAATGTGAGAGAAGTGGGGGACTGCCTACTGGAAAAGGGCAAACTTAGACCAAAAATGATATTATCTCAAAATTTAACTAGCCAAGTTTAGTGACATTAAAAGACAAGGTGGACATATTTATCAATGAGACACAAAAAAAGAATAGCGAGTTAGTAATAGTACCTGAAGTACAGGTTCCTTGGCAAGGATTGCACTTCCAGCCTGATCAGCTGGCTGAGGTTTCACGGGATGATTTTTAACCTGAGAATGACGAAACCATAAGTTTTGTGAAACATATCCAGAAGTAAAGAAATTGCTGGTCATATTCATGTATCACTTCAAAATCTATCTAGGTTTAGAAAGGTTAATGACAGTTTCTTTTACAATGAAGTTCATCATAGCACCTAAATGTTATGCACCACCAACAATCTAATGAAGGTAGTTTATGACTTGGGATAGGAAATTATATATATATATCAAACCTAATTTTTAACAAATTGCAGAAATTCAAGTACTATTTTTATCCAATACACTATGCTTACCCAACAGCGCATGATATCCCATATAACATCCATAGGAGCATCTGTTTTCAAACCCAAGGGGTTTACATGACTTCCTGATATACGATATCCCGCATTAATCACAGCAGAACGAAATATAACTGCTGAAGGAGAAGTGCATTTCAGTGTTGCACAGAGACCGTGCAAACTCACAAACAGTGGAACATCTGGTAATTCCTGAGATATACACCCAAAATAAGAATAGTATCTAAGAAAGAAAATAACATGTTATAGACATCCCTTATTTTCTTTAATTATTGATTTTATGAAAAAAGCATTAGGTCATAACGCATTTACACACATTTGTTAAATATCACTGAAAAATATAGCCTGAAGGGAATAAAAGTCCTGCTAGAAGTGTAGATATAAACTTCTGAAAGAATATACCTACAGCTGAATAAACAGATTCTACTTCAAAAAAATAAAACTTAAAGCATCTGTCACCAAAATTTACTACCACCACTAAATTCTTGAATAGTAACTGAAGATCAACCATTAAGCATTGACTGAATACTGTGCAAATAGAACGTGGGATACCTCAGAAATTGTAGTTAATAAAGCGGAGATCTGGTTAAAAGCAGGATACCGATCCTTCATAGACTTTACATCTGCCAGAGTGGAAGTCACCCACTCCATATCATGAATTGGTGCAGACCATATGGGCCCACCCATATTATATTTCTTGCCACAATCACTGCACTCTTGGGCAACAACAGGCCCAAATCCAGGAAGATTTTTTACACTGGTATTCTAGAGGAAAGAAAGGAAAAAAATTATGTACTATTCAAAAAGAGATTAGATAGACTTCTACAGACAGAAAAGAAATACTTATAATTTTCAGACTAAAAAATATGCTATAACTAGTTTATGAATCAAAAAATATGACAAATGTCGATCAATACCTTAGAGACAGTCCGTCCAACTGGCTGAAGATGAAACGAATCACATCCAATGCATTGATAAACATATGATAGCTTTAAAGGAGTGCTCTTAATAGCACTTGCAGAACTGCAACCAATTACTTGCGTAAATCAGGTACCAAATCAAATGAATGGTGAGTGTAATACACATGATTATGAACTAATCGTTCTGGTCACATTAATACAAACACTTGCGTATATAAATTACGAAACTCAGAGAGGACCACTCACGTATAAATACGAACAAAAACTCGGACATAGAAATTCATATGAACCGATAGCACCGGAACAATATATCGCTTGTAGCGGTTTGCATGGCTCTGCAATATAAATGGATATTAAATTACAGTAAGTTAATAATGTAACTAACAGCTGAAAACGGTAGCATTTAGGCAAAATCCCAGACCAGTATTTCAGAGTTAAAGTCAGTAAAATTCTAGATTAAAACTAAAAAAGTTTTGTGTCTAACATAATATGTCCACTTAAAATGTAAGCCTTCAGATGTTGTGATAACTTGAACTTCTCAAATATCCACCACCCAAAAACAATCATTAAGATCATGTTACATCTTGTACTTATTCCAATGATAAATACAATACTATATATATTTGAGTGTTGATTAAACAAGTAATGTTTCAACCCCATAAAATCAAGTACGAATATGAAATAAAAATCATAAGCAAGAAGAGAAAGGTCGAAAATAGAATTCAGAATGCAAATCAGGATCATTAGATACACACACCATGTGTTCAGGATTCAAAAAAAAAAATTATAAGAAACTGAAATTACATTAAACTAGAAAGTGTGGTGGATGAGGAATCCCTTACACGAACTACAATTGTCAATTATAACGCATAACTTCAATCTCCAACTACAATTGTCAGCTGTTTAAAGGAGCTTATAAGCTCTCTAAAAGTGTGGTAAAAAAGATGTTTAATAGCTTATAAAATCTTAAAATAAGTTCTTTACAGCTTATAAGCTCCAAAAAAATTAAGTATCAACATCCCAACTATTTTTGTAAAGGTATACTTAAATAATACTCCAGATTTTAAAAATATAGTTTTTAAAAAAAAAGAAACACCACAACCACCCCTAACTCAACATTAAAAAGTAAAAATATAATAATTTTATATATTAAAATAAAAATTTCTCCCAAATTAACAAAAACTACAAATTTTATTAGCCAAACACTTTTAACAACTTATAATAAAACTGGCCTAGACATTAAATAATTCAAGGTAAGAACTTCATAAAATGTAGTTACCTCAATACATGCAAGGAGGATCCTCAATCCCATCTCGTGACAATAACTTCCTCTCAACGGGTAAGACCCATACCTAGTTAAGCATTGAGTCAGAACTCGGAACTAATTTGTGGTTGCAAGATTAGGCAAAGTTTCTAACTTCTTAAAAGTAACTCTTACTTGGAATAGCAGACCTCTCCGTTGCTCCCACAGAGCACTGCCATATCAGTTGCTGTACACATCAATATGCCTCCATCAACAACAGATTGGACAGCAGAGTCGAGGAAAATAGATGGTGAACCATAAGGATCAAGATCAACCTGTAATAACAATTCGAGTAAAGGATTAGATCAAATAAAAAATAAAGATTTGTATTCCCAGATTTTGGTTCGACGGGCAGAGGTATACCAAAAATATATACTAGCAAAAGTGCCACGTTGGGCCAACTAGTACAAAGTAAAGAGATAAGAGTTATGCAGAGACTAATATGGTGTTTGTATGATGAAAGAGATTCAAGAATCTTGGCAGACCAAATGATAATTGTGCAATTATTATGCTCGAAAAAATATTGTCCTATACCATTATGGAAGACAATGTATGTTCAGTATGCACTACCTAATGGAACCCTCGTAAAATACCTTTTGGTGTTTTAGGGTTCCTTTCTGGTCTAAAAGAATATCAGAAATTTGTCTTAGATTGCTGAATAATGTTATCAGAATACATACCGCATCAAATTCTTTTGGGTGGGCAAGCATGTAGACTCTTGCATCAGCAAGGTGCGACTCCACCTTTGAACATGCAACTGAGCCATTGAATTTAATGTTTCTTCTGCAAGATTCAACTGACTCTGCAGAAGAGCAGAGTACAAATACTTATCAAGTAACAAGCAACACCAAGAAATGCGAAAAAAGAAAATACTTGCTCATTGGATTTGTACTTGGGATACAAAATTTAACGACGTTATACAATAAAGAACTCAAGCCAAGATTCTATTGCATATTTACAAAACATTACCTTTATCATTGTCCAGGGCCACAACTTGCCCAATTCCATCTACTTCACGAGCATATCTTAAAGCTCTGAGACCAGAAGCTGATAGTGCCTATGTAAACACATATGGTTCATAACGGAGATATGAAAATATGAATATAAATTGCACAGTTATTCACAATAGTATGAGCAAAAATAATAACATGAATTCAATATGTCACCTCCAAAACTCGAGCTGGCTTTACATCTCCCCTGCCTTTTTCATGGTTGGAAGAAGGATCTTCAGAGAGATTACGGTTTCCATTAGAGCTTCCACCGTGCACTATAGTATCTGTTTGAGCTTCCGGTTCAGGAGATATCTCCTCAGAGGGATCACAGTCCCCATTAGATTTTCCATCATGCATTATAGTATCTGTTTGAGCTTCAGGTTCAACAATAATTTCCCCTGAAACCTTTGGTCCATTCTTCTTTTTCTTGGACAGCTTCTCTTCATGCTCTTGCTTACGTTTCGATATAAATGTCCTCAAAACAGCAATAGATAGGTCTCTGTTATAAACCTGGCATCACATTTTAAAGCTCAGACTTTGGTAAAGTATAAAACCCTAAACAGAAACTAGAACTAGAATTAACCATGCCAATTTGCACTTTTTTACAAATTGACAGAATACCAATTACTAAACACCTAGAACATTAACAAAAAAATAGGGTTATTTTGTTAACTCTATGTCTCAAAAGAAGAAACTGCATATAAATCCATATACTATACAATCAATAACAAAAATTTCAGTTTTTTAAAATTCCAAACCACTAAAAAAAAACCTTAATTGAACTTATACAATTAAAGCAAATTAACAAGACAAGTTAAAAACCTGGGCGTTGTTATAAAAGACTTTATTTTCCTTTTTCATCAGAATCTCAGCCTCGCCTTCTTTGACTATGGTGAGTCCATCAAGATCAAATGGGGCCTCTTCTGAAGAGCCCGCCATATCACAGCGCGGCTATGGCGATGGAGAAGGCGGCGGAGAAAGCTTTAGAGGGAGAAGAAGAAACCGACTGCGGTAAATTTGGGGTCAGGGTTTTAAAGCTTTGCTCAAACACTCTGCTAAGTATTTTCTTATTTATTTAAAATAAATTTTATTCTTCTTGTAAATAAGATGTGAAACCGACCCCCGAGGGCTGCACTGAATTATTGATTATGAAATTGAATTTAGGAAACCGTCCGTTTTCTTTTTTCTTTCAAAAATCATATTCTCAATACAAAAGTATAAAATCCTGCTCAAATATTGACGTCTTCATTTTTGACCCGGGGTATGATAGACTTTGCAATCCCAAAATCCTATTTGGTTTGTGTTTTTAAGTTAAAAATTTTAAAATCCCCGTGCATTACTCATTAATGTCACAAAATATTTTATATATTTTACATTAGTATTACATCTAAAATTTATATTGACATCTTGGTCATTAATGTCAACTATCAGCAGCATTACTCTATTTTTTATCATTTTAATACATTTATATTATATACTTTTTTTTCTCCTAACAATACAATATCAATCAACCTTTTTGTTATTTTATTCTATAAAATTTTAAAATATGTATTTTATTTAACAAAATCTTAAATTTATAGTACTCTCTCTGTCCCAAACTTGTTTTCCTGTATTCCGTTTTTGGCGTCCCATAATTGTTTTTTTATTTCCTTAAATGAAAATTTCTACTTTATCACATAAAATACTAATAAATAACTCTTTTTAACCTCAATTACCCATCACTTTATCATTTAAAACGTTAATAAACAATTATTTCTACCCAACACTTTATCATTTTTTTCTTAAAATCCGAACACACAGTAAACAGAAAAACAACTATGGGACAAAGAGAGTAATATTTTAAAGTAGGAGATTTTCCTACTCGTTGTAATCCCCAAAACAAATATATTTTTAAAGGAGTAATTTATTATTTTGCTTTTACTAAAAGCTGAGGGTCAGTCAGTAGTGGTATAAAAGTTTGTATCCTAAAGCCTTATTTGTTTATAGTTTGGGAAGTGCAACCTTTCAACGAATCAATCCATTAAATTGTTTGTGCCCCAAAAAAAAAAAAAAAAAGTTATCATGATATGAAACAACTAAGTTTATTGATCAATATGTGCATTGATGAGGAATTGTTATTTACTGCATGATGTGTGACACATTTTGAGAAATTGAAAGAAAAAAATGTTTATTTTTCAATATTCGCACATCGAATTTATGGATTATGAGAGCGCTAAAAGAATCCCCATGCTGATACTGCATAAATGGGCATATCACGCCAGCATATCATCAAGCCCGCCTTCTCACTTGCAATCTTAAACCCACTTGTCCCATAACTATCAACCACTTTCCGGGCCTCGTCCATTGTTTCACTCCACAAACGAACGGGCCTGAGCCCAGCCCTAGACAACCTAATGACCCACTTCACATACCTTTCATGTCTCTCTTCTCTCTCCATCCCTTCTCCCACCACAATATTCTCAATTTCTTTACCAAACATTTCCTCTAATGTCATGCGATCTGAGCACGATAATCCACCAAATATAGTATCGATTGAATCGAACAGAGCACTGTAAAAATGCAACCCTTCAACGAATCGATCCACTAAGCGAATCGAGTTGTGATTCGACTCTTGCTCGACTAGTAACATGACTTTAGGTCCAATCGACTTCACCATTTCGAGAAACTCCTTCATTCGACTGCACCCGTTTACTTGATTGCTTTTTCTTATCCCGAATGCGTTGACCCGATCATCCTCGGCCAACAGCACGTGAAGGGTCAAACACGACACCAATGCTAATGCTTCACCGGTTTTGACTTTGAGCATGTCCAAAGTCAACTCTCTAAGACTAACATTAACAAAATTGAACTCAAATTCCATATTCAAACTTTTTGCCTCTTTCACAACCCTATACTTCAATTTCTTTTGGGCCTCCTTGTTCTTGCTTATATAAGTGAGCTTCATACGTGGAGGCCCATCAGGCCCATCTGATACTGCCCGAATAAAAGGGACCCACAATTTCGGGTCACCTGAGCCCAAATCAATAACATGGATCAAACGTTCCCCCTGCATGGCTTGAACTAGAGTCCGGTTTATAACCGCATAAGCAAAGCCCAAATATGGAAAAGCCCGAATGAAAATTGACCTGGCCCGATCCATATCAAAACCAACCATTGCAGGACCATCATTGCTTAAGGCCTTGTATAGGCCCGGCCATCGCTTTACAACCCGGCCCGCCAATGCAAAGGCGAACCTGGCGGCAAGCCTCTGCGTGGCGTCGCCGGATACAGAGGCCAGCTCCGTAATCTGGCGGAGGCACGTGTCAGCGTGGTGGAGGTTTCCGGTGGATGCATGATTGGCACAGTTTATTAAGAGTTTGATTAATTTGATACCCCTTTCTTTGGGGTTTAGGCAATCATTTCTAGATGGTAAGCTCAGGGACAATGTTAGATCAAGATTTGTTGATGAAGATGAAGAACTCATTATCAAGATTATATATGCTTATAAATCTTGTTATGTTGAGGTTATATAGAATGAAAAATGTTGGATAATCATATACATATATATATATATATATATGTATATGTGATTATATTAGTGTGAAATGGTAGGAGCGGGTGAGATTAATTAGAGGGCGTAGCTTTTGGAAGTATTTGGTAAATCCAATAGTATACTACCAAAATGATGGTTTTTTATGATTTATGAAATTGACATTTCTGGATTCTCTGTTGTCATTGTACAAGAATAATTTATAATTACTAAGAGTATAATTAGAACGTACATAAGCTACATTGTCAATTAATAGTGAAAATATTATCGTGCATTTCGTACAGTGAGGTGAAAGCATCGTTTCATCCATTAGGACAAAACACAAGAATCAAAATAAATAGCAAATGGTGAAAAGAAAAGGACAAAAATTTGATGGAATTCCATGAAATACACCGTCATTTATGATAGCTTGCATCCTTGACAATGGAATTTATAATTATATGAGATAATGATGCAAAGTATCTGATTCTTATGAGCCTTATCTATTCTTTTTTGTGTTTAAAAAACTCAAGAACAATTATCATTATAATTAAAACAGAGGCGGCCAATTTTTGTGAATAACTTGCTCCTCCACAATTAATAAGGCGAGGCTGTATATCATTTTCGAGCTCCTGTAAAATGTATTCATAAAAAACAAAGATAGTGTGAGCAAGTTTGAACAGAGTGTGACTTTTTTTGCCAAAATGTGTGACATTATACAAAAAAAAAGATAGTAAAAGTGAAGGGTGTGATTTTTTATAAAGAAAAAAAAATGGGTGTGAAACATATTCTAAAAAAATCTATAAAAAAAAAAACCGGGTTTAATGGTGAGATTTAAGATATCAATTCAAAAAATGCTAAAACTATCCTAATATTTTTTAATTAGAGAACACTTTATATTATAATTACAATCTGTTTTAATCAATTTTAATTTGGATGAACAATCTACACCCTAAACATAAATCATAACCCTAAATCATAATATATTCGTTATATTAACCAAAACCACTTCGGGTTGGTATCTATAAAAAAAACCTTTAATTACCAAATTAACCAATTCCCTTTTATTTTTTTTTTTTTACGCGGCCACACTATCCTATTATTTTTAATTAACCAATTCCCGTTATTATTATTATTTTTGTATGCGTCTGTCGTTAAACAGATCTAAAATCTATGTATTTTCTCATTTTTCAATACGTTTTTGAGAAATTGGGTGGAATTTTCAATAGTCTGCTATATTCCAAACCAGCAAATTCTGCAATAACCGATAAGAATGAAATGTTGTCCTACTTTTTTTCTCAACGACTGATGCTACAACAACATAGGGAAAGAAAACATGGGTTTAGACAGGGCCAAAGGGTATTTGAAAATTCATTAAACTTATGAAGATTAGCAGTTTAAGAAGTCGCTATTTGAATTAGCATACATATCCTGGTGACAGTGGCATATTCTTCCATAACTTAGGACAAGAGAATATAAAAGAAAACTAAAAGCCCAAGTCAAATATGAATCATTAACAATTGTATTTTCCAAAGTTCCAAACCAATGAAATATATTATCGTACTACAACTGTATCCAAAAAATTAAACTATCATACTACAACTTTCACTTTTACCGAGATAAAATAGCCGATACAAACAACACAATGCGCTCCAGCGCATTGTTCTTCTACAACCAGCCTTTGTGCAAACGGCCCATTAAGGAAATCAGGATGAAATAACCAAAAAAGAGGAAAAATAGTTAGCACAATTCCTTTGTCTTGTTTCAGAATACCATTCACAATTGTGAATTGATAAACCAACTGCACACAAAATTATTGAAACAGGATGAAATAACCAAAAAAGAGGAAAAATGGTTAGCTGAACATCCATATACAAAAGCAGAAATTAGAGATCAAAATAACAAGATTTGAAGTAAAAGAGAAGAGATCTAAACATAAAAGAACAAAATCAAGCATATGGCAACAAATCTTCAGAAGAAGGGAAGAAAGGGGAAGATCGATCGAAAACCCTTTTGGTATGGGAGGAATAGGAAAGGAATAAAAGCCATTAGGGCACGACACCTTTCGTTTCCTTTCCTACCGCTCCCAACCAAACGTTTTCCGACTTTTCTCTCCCATTTCATCTCCCTTCATTGCAGCCGTTATTGAGAGCATTCAAGGCAAGGTAAAAGATGAGAAACTGCTACACGCTAAAATGAATTTATACAAGAAAATTGCCTCTGCCCTAGACTAATCTTGGGCTCTTATATTACTGCACAAGCCTGGCCCATTTGAAAATTGCCTGTGCCCTACAAACGGTGTGGTAAAAGGCAGTATTTTTGGTTTTTTCTGGCTCAGGTTATTAGCACCGCTATCTTTGGTGAATACACCATCCGAATTTTTTTTTTTAAATTGCACATGATAGACTAAATTACCCTTACAATTAAAACCCTAATTTCTGTCATTTTTCCTTCCTCCCCAAAAATCTCAGACTACGGCCGCCGTCAGCAGATACACCACCATTTCAGCCTCTTCATTTAAACTGAAAAGCATTCAAAAAAAAAACTAGAAAACGAGCACAAATTTCAGAAAAAAAATAGAAATTTCGAATAAGGCTACAAAATTCGACAAAAAAATCAAAAAAAAAAAGGACAACCTATTTCATATCTTGAAAATTGAAGATCTGAGAAAAGGGGAACGAACAAATTTGGAAAGAGAGGAATAGAATGAAAAGGAGTTGATGAGAATTACAACAAACCTCAACCAAGAATCACAGTGTAACAATGGCGCGGTCGTGGTTTTTTAGCGTCGGCGGCTACTTCGGACTAACGGGGCCGACGGTGGTAGTGAAAACGTGAGTAGCAACAAGGGGGTAGTGGCGCGGAATGGGGAGGAGAGAACTGGCGGTGGTAGTGTGGCTGCTATTTTGTTGACGGAGGGAAGAGGAAAGTGGCGGTGGCGGCGGCGGCGGCGGCGGCCGAGGAAAAAGGAAGCGTGAGTAACGAGCGTGGAGAAGAATTGCAGAGAAAAAAGGAGTTGACAACAAGGGGTAAAATTGGTAGTGGTGGGGAGTGTATTAATCCTTTTGGTAGGTGGTCTAATCTGCACGGTGTATTTACCAAAAATGGGGGTGTGTGTAACCTGAACCTTTTTTCCATTTTTTTTTTTTGAAGGAAAAAACAAGTTGTGCTAAATAAGTTGTAATTATAATTTATTGTACATGTATTTTTATCAGATAAATGAGAATAGTATTACATAATGAACAAATACAGGTCAACCGTTGATTTAGGTGGTTTTCAATCCCCACCCTTACTGGACTCCTCAGTTGAGTGGGAGACTCAAATTCGATTCCCTTTAGAAACGAATTGGAGTATGGGAGTTATAAGGTGACTTGGTGAATTTGTGGAGTGTTTGGGTGCTTGGTGTACTAACTACTAACAACTAATTTTATCCGATAAAAAAAACTATAATATGATTTTTATTTTTTTTAAGAAATTGGATCGCTCGTACTTTTATAAAAAAAAAAGTGGTATACTATACAAATTTGTATAAATACAAATCAATCAATTTAGAAAATTAATTAATTCGCGGGTCTAAGATGACCCGGTCAAGCGGGTCAAGGATGAGTTGGGTAAAGTGAAATTGAGTCTCAATTGTGATTTGTATATATACAAATTTGTATCCTAAATTTTGTCTTAAAAAAAACACTTCTATTCTGTTGAATAGAAGTTGAAAATAAGCCCATAATAATTTTTTTTTCAATCCCTACTATAATACTTCATTCCAAACTTGATTTCCTATTTTCCATCTCGTGTGTTTCATACTTGATTTCCTATTTTCTTAAATGAAAATATCTACTTTATCATTTTATCACATAAAATACTAATAAATGACTTTTTTAATCCCAACTACCCATCACTTTATCACATAAAATACTAATAAACAACTCTTTTTACTCCAACACTTTATCACTTTATCATTTTTTCTTAAAATCCGAGCACACAGTAAACAGGAAATCAACTATGGGAAGCAGGGAAGAAACTTAATCACATTTATTTTTTCAGTGTCGGGTGACCGAGCAGATTTGGAAAAGATGCTACAGATGGCTTAATGTCATGATTGTCCCTCATCTCTCCACTCACATTCATTTTCTACAACATTCTAACTCAATTGGTCGGGGCAAACTATCACATATTGCGTCGGCTATTTGGATCATGGTGGTGTGGATTATTTGGAGAATAAGGAATGATTTGGTTTTCAATGAAATAGCTCCTAATCCGAACAGGTGTTTAAACGAAGTCAAAGCAGCAGTATGGTCGTAGATGGAGGCAAAATCAGTACCCAACACAAGCTTCTTAGATTGGCTTAATGCTCCTGGTAAATGTCTTCAATTCTGTAAGAAGTGAGTGTTTGTTTACTATATGTGTAAATGTGGCCGGGAAGTGGATATTGGTGGTTGTGGAGTGAAGTAAACATTCTGATGTAATCTCAAGCATGGATTTTGGGCACATCTTGTACTCAATATCCTCAGTGGAAATAATAAAATTTCTTTTGCCTGTTAAAAAAAAAAAAACTATGGGACGCAGGGAGTATTAATTTTTTTTTTTTTAAGAAATTGGATCGCTCGTACTTTTATTAAAAAAAAACACTTCTACAGTATTGAATAGAAGTTGAAAATAAGCCCATAATAATTAGTCATTCCAATACTTATTGTTAAGTTGGTAAATTATTTATTTTTTTCGGATGATTGTCTTTGTTGTGTAACAATGCTCGAACTATTGAACTAAACAAGGTATTTTAGATTTTCAATAGAATTTTAGGTCTAGCTATGAGTTATGATAGTTCGGAACCTACTGTAGAAGGAGCGTTGTAGTTATCTAGGTTTACCGTCACTAGTGAGGAGAGAGAAGAGTGAGAATTTTCTTATATTCGAGGCAGGTTATGGGCACGTTTGCATGCATGGAGAGGTAAGAAAGGCGGGAAAACATATGCCACTAACATTTATAACACGGACGCTCCTGATTTATTGCATGAGTATTTTTTTAATATCAACTTTCATGGCGGATGAGTTTTTAAAAATGCTCGATTCATTATGGTGGAAAAATAGCTCATATGTTTCCAAAGGGATTAAATTAATGGTTGAAATAAAAGAATTTAAGCTTGCGGAAAGAGTTAAAAGGAATGACTTTTTGAATCTACATTTTTCAATATTACGATGTTATGGGAAATCGGTTGGAGCTTGTCTCCGATCCTAATGCACTTATAGGTAGATTTTTTAAGAGGAAATACTTTCTAAAATAAGATTTTCTTAATGTCTCGCTGACACAATTCGAGTTTTAAATGGAGAAGCATATGGACATCACAAACACATGTGAGATGGAAGAAGAGCTATGGTTAGAGAATGAGGGTCTGTGAACAACCTTGGGTTCTTGATTCACCTACAATTTCGGATCTGAAAGATATCATAGTTTCAGAAATGTTTATTCTCAAGTCCTATTTTGGATGATCATTTTCTACCGTCGAACGTGCAAAAAATTATCCGTACAACAATCCCATCATTTGGCTTTAATGATACACTAATTTAGCATATCTCCATGGATGGTATTTATTCAATGAATTTAGCTTACTAACTAGTAGAATCCATCGAAACCGACTAAATTTCTACACTTATGGTAAGCACAAACGCTCGTGTGAAACTTTTTCATAGTATGAAATTGATCGATATCACTACACTTATATATCAACTGATACCATTATTCTCACACACTAATGCCCATAACATTTAATGTTATGACATTAAATTTTAAGTGTAATTACATCAATTTATAAATATTGTGATATTAATTAATAAATATAATGATATAAATTTCATACTATAAACAAGTTTCATAGAAGACTTACAATTTAGTTGCACACAAATTTACTTAGAGTGCTAGCTCACTTTCTAGTCCTCATTGGTGGTCCCTGTTTTTATGCTTGCAGATAGGGGTGAGCACTATTCGGATATAATCGAAAATCGAACCGGAACCGAACCGAAATATTAATTCGATTCGGTTAATTCGGTTTCGGTTTTGATTTCGGTTTTATATTTTAAAATTTTCGGTATTCGGTTTCGGTATTCGGTTTTTAGTGTGAAAAACCGAAAAATTGAAAACCAAACCGAATTAAATAATATAATATATACATATATAATATTACTTAAATATTATTTAAATAATAGAATAGTACTTAAATATTACTTAAATAATAAAATATTACTTATATATTACTTAAATATTCTATTTCGGTTTTTCGGTTTGCCTTTTTATTATTAAACAATTTAGAGATAATAATTTTGTAAGGACAACTTATAGGTGGGAGCAACCACATGAATTTTCTTATTGGGCTTTCACATTTAGGACAACAACTTTTAAATAGCCTCAATCTGGATCAATTGGATCCAATTTGGGCTAAAACTATCTAAATTTGCGTCCTGAAGATTTTATTATCTCAACAATTTAAATGATATTAGTAGATATTAGATTATGTAAATTAAATAATAAATTTAAAGAATGTACAATTCAATGTCAAGAGACGAGTGTGCAAATATGTGGAGACTCGAAAAAAGACGTGGAAGTGCATGTTAACATCTGTAGTCCATTTTAACACTTTTTTAATAATGATAAAATGAGATATCATGCTCAAAAGAAGGGCTTCTAGCTAGATGACATCTTGGTGCATGAACATTCATCCGTAGTGGAAGATGACACCAACATGAATCAAGAAAATTTGTATGTCCGAACCCATATCAATTAATTGAAATTAATTCGTGTAATATAATAGGAGGATATATATATATATATATAGTAGATTTGTGATAGAAGATTAAGTAGTATTTGAAAACTCTACAAAGTGGGGTAAAATCATTTTTATTAAAATTTACTCCTCACAATTTTTAGAAAAACTGATTATGAATTTAAACTGTTTATTAGTTTGCCTTGTTAAAAATCAACACATTTTGATGAGGTTTGCAAGATTTTATAAATAGGATCTTGATTCTTTATATTTCAATCCAAGCATCATTAACAAAGCCGTGTGTCATACGCAGATTAGTATTATAATAAAATAAGGATTCAAATATATTAATAGTTGCATCAATTCTTGTATGAATTTATCTCATAAAATATGCAGTTCAAATGAAAATAAAAACCTTTTCAAGTTTTTTTTTTTAAAATTAAAAAGTGATACTAGAGCTCGATAATGAGCATTTAAGCTCAACTCTTTTGAAATACTGGAGTATTCGAGCTTCTACATTTACATATTAAACTCGAGTTCTAGAGCATGTATAATTAATTAATGGATAAAAATTTATACGAGACAAATTAGTCTAATCTACTATATATATTGTACGGCTTATAGGCAGGGGCGGAGCCAGGATGACTAACCCGGGGGGCCAAAATATATAATTCAATATTTATGTGTTTAATAATAAAATTTAGATATTTTATATTTACGCTAATATTCATTAATGTTTTTTCGTTAAATATCTTAAAAAATATAAGTATGTTCTTAACGAGCGGGTTTTCGGTGAAAATTGTTCATAATATGAAATTTATATCATTACACTTATAAACTAATACTATAGCACTGATCAACTAATATCGTTACATTTATAACTTGAGTGTAACATTAAATGATATAAATATCAATTTATATAGTAATAGTATTAATATCAATTTACAAATATAGTGAATTTTGAAAGGTTAAATTTAATGGTAATGAATAAACCACTCAATCTAACTAATTATTTAGGATTGGGCCAACTTTTAAATAATTCAGCTACTTTTCAAGAGCCCAACTAAATCTGCAATTACTATGCAATGTATAACATGTATACACTCTCCTTTGTATTCCTTGTATATCAAAGTTGAAAGAATTAATGCACATATGTATAATAGCTGAGGGAAGAATTTTTTTTTTTGGGGGGGTGGGGGGCATGGCCACCCCAGCCATAAGCATGGCTCCGCCCCTGCTTATAGGCCTCATTCCTCAACCTCGTGTTTAAATTTTAAATTGAAAACATTTACTATCAAAGTAAAATTTTGTATCATATATAAAATCGTAATATAAATGAGAGAAGTGAAATAAGTATAAAATCGCATTGGGCTGTATATCAACAAGCTCGATCGAGTTTACTTCATTTGAGTTCCAATAATGCTCAAATTTTTGATCCGAGACTAGCTAGCAAACATATTGATATATATAAGATTCGAGTAAAGACATGCTGTATTAAGAAGCTTATGACTTATGACGGTGGAAAGAGATTAGAAAATTATATTGCCCATTGGGTCGGAGGGAGGATGAAAGATGATATTGTGAGAGGGGTTGAAAAGGGAAAAAAACTGATTTTTGGGAGGATTAATGGGTGGGGGAAGTGAACTTAAAACAAAATTTTCCAGACTTTATAGATTAAGCTCTCAACAAGAGTTCGGTTTTTTGGGAGTTGAAGTGGAATAGAAGGGTGAGGGAGGGATGGGAGTAGGAGTAATGAGTTGATTGATGTTATGCAAATTGATTGGGGGAGAAGAAGATTCATATAAATGGACTCATTCTATTAATGATCTATTTTTCACGACTCTTGCATACAAGACGAAAACACCCGCTGCAATGTTTTAGTTGAATAAGAGGAAGAAGAAAACGTTCAAGTGACTATAGGAATGTCATGCACCGAGAAGAGTACAATTCATCGTGTGAAAAATGTTGCAAAAGAGAATGCCGACAAAAAAGAGCCTTCAAACAAGAGGTATCATTCAACCAATGGTGATATCACTTGTATGTTGTGTGGAGGTGAGGAAGAGAACCTTAGTCATATTTTTTTCCATTGTGAATTTGCTTGAAAAATATGGAATTCATGTTATATATCTTTGGACGAAATTATCAATGGTGTCACATCTCGACCCCATTGGTAATTTTCTACAATATGATAACTTTTTTTTATTCGTATTTGAGGGCAAAAATAACATGCTACGGTTTGGTCTTACATCATTTGAACGATATGGAAAAAGAGAAATGATATATTATTCAATAGGGAGATTTCTAATGTCATAAAGGTGATCGAAGAAATTAGATTAAGTAAAGGTGTGGTCGTGGTTCGTAGCTAAAAATATCTTAGATAAGGAGACATTGTTTGTAAACTGGATCTCAAATCCTAGATAGAGAAAGGAGAGTCGAGATGTGTAGGAGTCGATTATTTATGAGTAAGAGTTTTTTTCTTTCTTTTGAACACCCTATTTTGCAAGATTGGGTACCCCTGGTATTTCGAAATAGTTTTTATAAAATTTCTTGCTTGATAAAATTTGTTTTGACTATAGTTTAGAAATGCGTACAACATAAACATCATATATATCACGGATGCAACATGCATGCTACATTAAGGGTCCGTTTGACTAAGTTTATTTTAAACATCTTATAAGCTATAACAATTATAAGTTGTTTTTAGAACTTATAAGATGTAATTTTTAAGTAACTTATAAGTGGTTAAAGTTTTTGGCTAATAAAACTTATAAGTTCTTTAATAGTAATTTTTTTAAAACTATTTTTTAATTTTAAAATTAATATAATTTTTTCCATTTTTTTAAATGATATTTTTTTTTCAAAAATAAATATATTTTTCTAAAAAATATTTTTTCCGAAAATAATTTTTTTTTTCAGAAAAAGGAATTGAAAATATTTTTTTTCGAAAATAAATATATTTTTTAGAATTTTTTTTTCAGAAAATAAATTTTTTTCAAAAATATTTTTTTTTTCAGAAAATAAATATATTTTCCCAGAAAAAAAATATTTTTTTCGGAAATAAATAAATATATTTTCCCAGGAAAAAATTTTTTTTTCTTCCATTTTTTTTATTTTTTTTTTTTTGCGAAAAAAAACGGGTCGGGTTGGATTGAATTCGGACCGTGATGGGTTGAGTTACGATAGAGCTTATTTAATTTTTGTAAAATAAGTTGGGATATCCCAACTTATTTTTTTGGAGCTTATAAGCTCTAAAGAGCTTATTTTTAGATCTTATAAGATGTTAGACATCTTATTTTACCAAATAAAATTAATGAACTTATAAGTTCTTAAACAACTTATAAGCTGTTTTAAAAAGCTTATAAGCTGTGCCAAACACCCCCTAAATATTACTCTCTCCTTTTTATTTACATGCCGTTTTAGCCTATAAATTATTTATGAAATAGATGTCGTTTTGATATTTTATCTCTCTTTATCTCATATATATCTTAAATATTGTAATTTTAAATTTTCTACAAATGTGTTGTTTTTAATTTTTCAATCAATAGTATTTATTGTTAAGAATATTTAAATAATATTAATTAAGATTAATTTAAAAAAAATCTTTAATTTATCTTAAAATCTCTAAAATGATATCTATTAAAAAAAAAGGAGGGAGTATGCTTTATTTAATAAAGAATCAATTCAGATTAGTCTTGTTTACGTTACTTGAATATCATAATAGATCTTCTTACTTAAAATTAGTTGAACTATTTAAGATAAGAATGTAAGTAATGCCATACGAAATCAAGCCATATCGAAACACTCGGAGGATCTTTCTACTTTTGACAAATCTTCCTCTTGGAAAATCAGACATCTTCATATAATTTAATTCACTGCAAAGACACATCACTACCCAATATAGCATAATGCCAATTAATTAATCACCTTAAATCGATTAATAAAACGCGCTGGCATTTAAAAACGCGACTCTTAGTCCACGCGTCCACCAGCTGACTCATTGTTCTCGTCCTCTTTTCATATTTATCACCCCCCATTACTGATTTTGGCATCAAGAACCTTCTCAACCTTAAAATATTCAACATCCTTTTCACCAAAATATATCAACATTCAATTTAAATAAAAAAGATTACGTACACTAACATATGTAGCATAATAATTGGATCGTAAACATTTTTCCTAGACAAAAACACCAACAACGTCCCACTAAAGTTTACGGCTCAATGAAGACATACACTATATATATTTATCCCCACGTATTTTCATTTTTTTTTGGTACTTTTATTTCCTGCATTTTAGCCCCTCAAATTTTTATTCATCTTAAATTTGTTTATCTAATTTTATTCCACGGTCCCTCGACGAAAAACATTATTAAGTTTAGTTTATTGATTATGATGAATGAGTCATATTAATTAAAGTCATTATAAAATCCAAGAATATTTGTCCTCATCCTTCATCGTACAAAAATAGGCAGTATATAGAATAAATTAACACGTGTCCAATCCACAATGGTCAACACAATTCAAACCGAGGAGAAAATGCTGCTTTACACTTGGCAAATTCTCTGAGGAATAATCACTTAAAAATATAATTTTGAAAGTGTTATCAAGATGAGCTCATTGATTTTATGAAAAGGACAAGCTGATAAGTTTAAGTGTTATATGTATATGGGAAGATTGTGTCTAGGTTGTCTGTCACAAGATTTTGAGACAACAAAAACAGTGAAAAAAATTAGTCGAAAAACGACGAATTAATTTAATCGATTGTTGAGATGGGTGTTTCGGAGCAAGGATGGAGAAAAGGGCCATGGACTCCTTTAGAAGATAAGCAGCTTGTTCAATATGTGAGCCAACACGGCGAGGGAAGATGGAGTTGCGTCTCCAAATATGCAGGTGCGTGTATACTGGTGATGTCATGTTACAGAGCGCGTTTTTGCATGTTTTATGCATTCTTGAAATTAATTTATGTTGGAATTTTTTGTAATAATTAGGTTTGAATAGGAGTGGGAAGAGCTGTAGGCTAAGATGGGTTAATTACTTGAGGCCTGGCCTTAAAAAAGGCCATATAACACCTCAAGAGGAAGGAATCATCATTGAGCTTCATGCCCTTTGGGGAAACAACTATGTACAGTTTTCACTCACATAATTACTATACTGAAAGACAAAATCTTATGTAAACCAGTTTTATCCTGCAATTGGTTTGCATTCTGTGTGTCTTTTTAAATAGTATTAGTTGTTTAGTTAAAAGGTATTAGTCGTTATGATCATATAAAGTGATACTAACGAATGTTTCCTTTATTTTACAGATGGTCAACTATAGCAAGATACTTGCCTGGAAGAACGGACAACGAGATAAAGAACTACTGGAGAACACATTTCAAGAAGCGAAAGGCGTCAGATCAGAATCAGCAAAGCAAAGAAAAAAGTTCCATGTCATGAAAAACGGGGAAAAGACAACAGGGTTCTGGAAGAAACGGAGGCGACGAAGAATGAAGATGTAGGAAAGAACGAGACGGGCTTAGAGTCTCCATACATGTTGCCGATGATTCATCAAGATTATACAAGTTGGTTCGATTTCATCCCAATTGATAATTACTTGTGGGGTGGAATCGGTGGATTATGGAACTTTGATGATCAAAATGGTTGCAGTAAGATGGCAATTCAGAATCAACTTAATGTTGCTAATTGATTATATGTAAAATATGCTGATCAAAGAAATGAAAGCAGCATAGGTAGCTACCCCATGTGTTCTAATTCTAGATTGTCTGTATTATTTTTTGTTCTATTTGTGTAATAATTTGATTGTTGGTTGAGTAATGGTAAGTAATGTGATTCAGAACTATATATGTTGTGTCTATTAATTAAAACAAATGTAATTTAAAAGTCTAGTAGTAATGATTTCAAGGAAAAATTGTGTAATAATTTGATTGTTGGTTGAGTAATGGTAAGTAATGTGATTCAGAACTATATATGTTGTGTGTATTAATTAAAACAAATGTAATTTAAAAGTCTAGTAGTAATGATTTCAAGGGAAAAAAAAATTAAAAATGGTTTGTAAAAAAAAACCAATTTGGCCCATGCAGGTCTCGAACCTGCGACCTTCGCGTTATTAGCACGACGCTCTAACCAGCTGAGCTAATGGGCCATTGATGTTATATATATCATAATAAGTTATATGTTTCAAGGTTTTCTTACTACCATTGCCAGACAGATAGCAACGGAGTATTGAACTAGCAATTTTTTGGATTTATCTATTTAATCGATAAAATCCCTCTTACACCAACTGAATTTATTAATAAAAAAAGAATAGATCAACTAGGGTGAGGTTTCTACAATTATGTATACATATTTTAGTTCGTGTTTATTATTTACAAAAAGTATAAAATAAATAGTTCTTAATTCACTTTTCATTAGGCCAAACTGGAGTTGTTTGTGAGAAATGAATTTTTATACTTTTACTTGTCATGAAATTTGCCTCCTACTACGTGCGGTAATATATATTGGACATGAAAGAAGAATAAATAAAATTTAACAAATTAATTTTAATGTAAATAAAAACATACAAAGTCCAACGTTCAAAAGAAAAGTATATATACATAAAAAAAGAAAAACTCAAACAAATTAATGAAAATAGATACCCTCAAATCAAATATACATTTTTTTCCTTTTCTTAAATGAGTAATATAAATTAATTAGAAAATGATAAAGCTGGAGGGTGAGCAATAAAACAGTAATGGGACTAAACATAAAGGTAAAGGGGCCCGGGCCCGGGCCCTTGCACTCATGTGTTTGGGAAGCCCACTCATTCTTCACTTGTCATTTCAGAATTCACAATATTCACTCCCCTAATTATTATACATTGTCTGCCCTTCTCTTTACAACCTATCTACGTCACATCATCATCGTCAATTTTTGTATGCATCATACATCCTTATCAAACCAAATGTTAGAAAAAGATAGAAGCAATGCATTTTAAACTTAATTGATTGCTTTTATGTTTTCTTGAATATGTTATCACGTTTTGGTTATGTTTAATTTTTATTCACGTTGTTATAAAAGTAGAGAAAAAATAAATAGGATTCTGAAGTTATGATGATATTGTACAGTCATCAAAACAAGAACATATACATTCATTTACTCTTGTGAAATTATGGGTATATGTGGAGGGAAATTAAATAAAACGAATTAATTTTGCATCTCTCTGCAAGTTCAGACTTTTAAATTTTTCCATGGTATCAGAGTCCAGCTCAACCCAGATCCTGGGTTCGATTCCCGTGGAAAACACTCCACCCATTAAAATTGTCCACTCGTTGGGACTCCTCTCCAGAAGGCAGAGGCAATGATTCGGCCCACAAGTGAGGGGAGTGTTGAGGGAAATTAAATAAAACGAATTAATTTCGCACCTCTCTACAAGTTCGAACTTTTTGATGAGACGAAATTCTTTCATAGTATCAGAGCTTAGACTCGCCTAGATCCTGAGTCCGATTCCCGTTGAAAGCACTTCACCCATTTAAAATTGTTCACTCGTTGGGCCTCTTCCCCCGAGGGCAGAGATAATGATTCGGCCCACGAGTGAGGAGGAGTGTTGAGGAAAATTAATTAAACGTATTAATTTTACACCTCTCTACAAGTTCGGACTTTTAAATGAGATGAAATTCTTTAAGTATGATTGGTATGTTTGAATATTGAGCATGAAATGGTCATTTAAAAAAAAAAAAGTACTGCTTTCTTGAAATGTGATATTCTTTCTAATTCTTAAATTTGAAGCGAAAACAAGGGAAGGAAAAAATTTCAACAATAAATTTTGGATAGTTACCAAAAAAGATTGACATACTTGAAAAAGAAAATTGATAAAATTTATGCCCAAAATAGAGTAATAACTAGTTAAGTTTCTATGACATTACAAATACAGGAAAAAACTGCAATTACAATAACTCAAACTAGCTAAATCAAAAGATTAACTTTGAAAATAATTGATTGATAAAAAAAAATACATATCCAAACGAATTATAAATATAAAGTTGGAAAAAAATCCATAAAGCACTCTAGCAAATCGGCGCCTCATTTTTACCTTTAAGCCAAGGTAGATAACTAAATAACCGAAGAGCAATTATTTGTCAATTAAAATTGCAATAAATTATTCTTATGATGGCAAAATTTATGATAAATAATTAAATAAATAAAATATGGAGAGTCTGGAAAAATGAATATTAAATGCGATTGAACGAAAATAAGGAAAATAATGATGTAGATGAAATGCGACATCACATTTGGGATGTTGGTTGTCAATGTCATTCAGCGTACTTAATTCATTACAATGAACAAAACAATAACTCTAGATATGTCCCCACTTTACTCTTTTCACGTTTTTTTTTTTTTTACCTTTCACGATTTTATTTTTTCGTATTTAACTGGGATCAAAATTAAATAAAAACCTTAATATCGCAAATTTTAAATGTTTTAGTTGACTTTTTCTGTAAGATAAATTAATTACTAGACTCCGGAATAAATCGATGCCACAATAGTCCCAATAAACGCTTAAATATTTATGACGAAGTGAAATAACTAAAATAGTTATAACATATCTATATTACGAGGCCAAGAGTTCAAATAACTATTTGACCTATAAAAAGAACACTCCAATGTTCATCAAATGATCCAACTCAATCAAAAGAGCTCAGAAAAATACAGAAAATTTGAGAATTGAGATCAATAAATAGTGCAAAATAAAAATATCGAAAAAATTAAATCGGAATGGGCTGGAGCCCTGGATTATCATTCACGTAGATAAAATAAATAAACTTAGCTACTAGGCCCAAAAGTGACCAACTTTTCTGTTGTTGTTAGGGGTAGGAATAGACGGGGTCGAGCTAGGCCTCACATAAGAAAGTCTGAGCCTGGTATTTAATTTTGGACCTAAACATGACCTGTTATTTATCATAGACTTTTTAAAAAGTCTAGGCCTGATCTTTTTATTAAATAGGCTGGGTCTGGAAACCTTTTAAAAACCTATATAAAAGATATATTTTTTTACAACCTTATTATGACTACTATTTATTGTAAAAAATTCAAAATCGCGTCTATAAAAATTTTAAGTGTACAAATAATAATACTAAGGGGGTGTTTGGCACAACTTATAAGCTTTTTAAAATAGCTTATAAGTTGTTTAGGAGCTTATAAGTTCATTAATTTTATTTGGTAAAATAAGATGTCTAACATCTTATAAGATCTAAAAATAAGCTCTTTAGAGCTTATAAGCTCCAAAAAAATAAGTTGAGATTTCCCAACTTATTTTACAAAGATTAAATAAGCTCTATCATATCTCAACCCATCTCGGCCCAAACTCGGTCCGAATTCAATCCAACCCGGCCCGATTTTTGTTTTCGCGAAAAAAAAAAATCTAAAAAAAATTTGGGAAAAAAAAAAATTTCTGAAAAAAAATAAAAAATTCTGGAAAATATATTTATTTTCTGAAAAAAAAATATTTTTTTCAGGGAAAATATATTTATTTTTGAAAAAAATATTTATTTTCAAAAAAAATGTATTTTCTGGATTTTTTATTCAATATTTTCGTTCGATTTTTTTCTGAAAAAATTATTTATTTTCGAAAAAATTATTTTCTAGAAAAAAAAAATATTTTTTGAAAACATATATTTATTTTCGAAAAAAAATATTATTAAAAAAATCAAAAAAATTATATGAATTTTAAAAATAAAAAATAGTTTTTAAAAAATTACTATTAAAAACTTATAAGTTTTATTAGCCAAACACTTTAACAACTTATAAGCTACTTAAAATTTACATCTTATAAGCTCTCAAAACAACTTATAAGATGTTAGAGCTTATAAGATGTTTAAAATAAGCTTACCCAAACGGACCCTAAGTGTTTCATCAAATCACCAAACACAATAACAAAATTATTATAAAAGTGAATAGTTGCCAAAATATTTAAAGCATTATAAAAGTTAATATTAACGGTGTTGTGTTACTTGCATTTGCTAGATTTATACTACTACTAGTTATTAGTATTAAATACTAGTATTATCTATGTTATTAATATATTATCTACGATTATATAATTATATATATATAGTTAAAAAACCTACGAAAAAGCTCAAATCTGGTCTATTTAAGTAAATAGACTTTTAAAAATGTCTGAGTTTAGCTTGATTATTAAACGAGCCGAGCCAAACTTTAGTAGACCGAGTCGTAGACCTCTGTCGGGTAGTCTGACCTATTCCCACCCCTACTTATTGTTTTGATGGTGGTGTATCAGTGTATATACATAATAATATTTTTTTCTTATGTTTTCTCTGCGTTCTAGTCTCTTTCACTATTGCTATTTCCCTTAATAGAATTGAATTGTACAATGCGCGCCCGCCGTACGTCTGCTTGGTTTTTGTTTTAATTAATTATAAAATTAATTTCTGCTTTAAGCTGAATTAGCTAGCTATGGGCTGAGTTGATATTTAAAATAGAATTTAGCCAACAATTAAAAATTAATAAACTATACATTTTAAATGAAAAATATTTTTAAAGATAAACTGATCAGCTGCAAAAGCTACATAATAGTAGATTGGTTGTTTTTTCTCCAGTTTAGAATTTAGGCGTAATAATTATGGGCAAACAATGGCCATGCAGATTTTCTCATTTCAGATGGCTATGTGTGCCTTTCTTTTCTCCTTTTAAGTAAACATTTCACGTCCTCTTTTCAGTTTTATTTTCTATTGTTTTTGTGTTGCCGTACTCTCGATTATTCCTTTAGCCTAGTTACACAATTCACTTAATTATATATCAACATCGAATATGTATTATTGGGATAACAAATACTACTATCAAACACTTAATTTTCTAATCCATCCCAAAAAAAAACTAGTACTGCGTATCTCGTGATTGTGTAGTATAGGGGTAATTACTGGGTAGTACAAAAATATTACACCTACTAACTAAGGAGTACATTTCACTTTTAAAAGAGCTACTAGGTACAATTTTTATCACCAATTTCCTATTTTAACCTTCGTGCCTATTTTATAAATTATTGATTTTATATTTATTTTAACTGAAAAATGTCTAATCATTCTCTTACACCTCATTTCACATTTCTTACACCTTTTCTACTTTTTTGGGATAGTCATCATGAAAAAACTTTAATTCAAAATTCAAAATTCAAACAACTTTTCTAACACTCTTTCTGAACACAATTTGAAGATGATTACATTTTCAATATTTTATATTGCATGCACTCTCAGTTTCTTTTGGTGTGGAAGGTGATCGTTGAAAAAAATATATATTAACGGTTCAGATGCAGTACCATCTCCCTGGACGAAAATAAGTGTCGGTCAAGAGAGTGATCATAATGGAACCACCATCGAAAACAAACGGCGAGCAACAGTTTTAGAGGTGGAGGCGGTGTGTTTTTTGATGGAGGTGGCAATGGCGTGTTTGGATGGAGATTCTCGGCGGTGGTGGTGGCAGATATGGTGTCGTGGGGGATGGCGATTGGAGAAAGTTGTGAAGGATGCTCTCTAGATCTTGACCCCCAATTTTCTCTTCTTCCCCATACATTCATTTCCTTTTGTTTTTCTAATTTTGTTGGTTACTTTTTTTTTTTGCTACTGGAGTGCTAAAGCTTTGTTCTTTATATGCAATGTATTTCGTTTAATGCTGAAATTTTGGGGTGTTCTTTATTGGTTTAATGATGTTTATTGGTCAAAAGTTTTGGATTGAAATATCAAAAGGTTTGAATTAGTTGTGTTTATTGATTTAATGATGTTTTGCAAGTTATGCAGCGATGTAGGTGTTTGGATTGAAATAGCAAAAAGTTTGAATTTTTTAGGAAAAAATGATCGAATTTTAGTTGACATTTTACATTAAGCGTGTGTTGTTTACATTTTTCCCTTTTTTTCCTGTGTTTTTTTTAGCGTTAATGGTGGAAATTTTTTTGGCGTGCAGAAAAGCTTTGGTATGGGTGAAAAACATTTGATTGGTTTTTTTTAGATTCTAAATTTGTATATGTACAAAATTTGTGTTTATATGTAATGTATTTTGTATATGTACAAAAACTATGTTTATATGCAATGGATTTTAGTGTATATGCAATGTTTTTAGTATATGCAATGCATTATTTTCTTGAACAATCATTTTTACAGGTACGTATGTATTTTTTATTTTGAACAAGCACAAAAATTATTAAAAATTACAATAATAACAAATGCAATTTATGATTAACAAATGCGAAACTATATGCACAAATGTAATATCAATTTTACGGTTAGGTGCAGATTAATGCAGTCAACCATTACAACCCACATGCCAATTATCAACAGGTTAACATATTCAAGAAGAAAATAAAAGCCTACATATTCAGGAAGCAAAATATTCATGGCATACAAAGTCAATAAGCAAAATAGGGTTTACATAGTTCATCAAGCAAAAATATGGTCTACATAATCTTAACAACCATATACCAATAAACTGTATGTTTGACCTGTTAGGAATTAAAGCAAACAATTATAGGAGAAAATAATGGAAACAACGAATTAAGGAACAAAAATTTGGTTACCCAGTTCGTCAAGAATGACTACATCCAGGGCACTACCAAGCCGTAAGAGATCTACTATATCGTATAAGATAAAGGCAAGTAGTCGCAAGATACAATGGGGAGTCGGGGTTATTTATACAAAAACCCGAACCGGGAAATCGGGCCAAAACCCTAGATTTGGCCCATCCCGCCGAAACTTTATTTCGCGTCCGGGCCTCCCTCACCGACCGACCTTCTTGGTCGAAATGGTTATGCTTCGATCACACGCATTGCTTTCGAGCCCTCACGACGCCGATAGGGGGCGCCGATCCGAGCACACCTCGCCGACTCGAAGCGCCGGTCGAAGCGCCTCGCGGCCCTGCGATCCCGCTTTCACTCGCCTCCATAACCCAACAATCTCCCACCTGGAGATCGAACACGAGATCGACATCGCAATGAAGTGCACGACCTCAACTAGGTCGAACGTCTTGTCCTCCCCGGACTCATTCCTAACGTCTTGTCCTCCTCCTGGACTCATTCCGAACGTCTTGTCCTCCCCTCGACTCATTCAACGCCATGTCCTCCCCGAACTCATTCCGCAACTCTCGGACTCCAACAATCCCAACAAT
Source organism: Stenogyne calaminthoides (assembly GCA_037126765.1). Taxonomy (NCBI): domain Eukaryota; kingdom Viridiplantae; phylum Streptophyta; class Magnoliopsida; order Lamiales; family Lamiaceae; genus Stenogyne; species Stenogyne calaminthoides. The sequence continues at coordinate 32,987,848 of JBBCBC010000003.1, read as the reverse complement.
CTCCCACCCGAGACCGACTCAACTCGCAACTCGCCTTCCCAATCTCTCATCCAAAAAGAAACCACGTAATTCGAAAGCAATGTCCTCAACGCTCGACTTCAATCCACACTTGATCCAAGCAACGCCCCACAATATCCTTCTCGAACTCGCATCACTGCGGCCCACAAGACCGCAACCTCGACCTCACGCCCATTCGATCCAAGAAATGCCCTCAACGCTTTTTAATTCGCACCGTAACCAAACAACGCCCCACAACATTCCTTGAATCATTCGCCACCGATTCCCGCGACGATCTCGTGCACGTGTCTAACGCCCATCTTGATCTTGATCCAACCCGACATAACGATCTCAAATGCGGTCAACGCCCATCTTGATCTTGCATGAACTCGATATAACGATCGCAGGCTTGTGTCTAACGCCCATCTTGATCTTGCATCTAACCCGATACAACGATCTCAAACCACGTGTCAACGCCCATCTTGATCTTGCATCCAACCACCTACTCCAAGCAACGCCCATACTCCATTTAATCGCCATTTAAACCCCCGCCGACACAGGGCTTTTGGTCGAAATTCTTCGCCGACCAACCAATTTTCTCGAGCGCCTTGTGCGTTCTCGGATGTTTAGTGGTTGTGCCCTGCTGTATACCGAACGACAAATCCGAAATTCGTTCCATCAAGCTTCTCAACAGACGATTTTCCTTTAGCCACCATAATTGCTCCCACTGATCCCTTGAGCCCGATGCTCGATACGGTTGTTAGGAATTAAAGCAAGCAATTATGGAGAAAATAATGGAACTACTTGACAAGAACAAACAATTTGTTACCCGGTTAAATCAAGAATGACTACATCCTGGGGCACTACCAAGCCGTAAGAGATCTACTATATCGTATAAGATAGTCAAGTAAGTAGTGCAAGATACAATGGGGAGTCAGGGGTTATTTATACAAAAAACCCGAACTGGGAAACTGGGCCAAAACCCTATATTTGGCCCATCCTGGCCGAAACCCTATTTCCGCGTCCAGGCCCCCAGAACCGCTTGACCTCAGCCCTTGGTCGAGCGGTTCTGCTCGATCACATACATTGCTCGAGCGCCCTCATGGCGCTGGATAGGACGCCGACCGAAACACACCTGCCGACCTCGGCGCCGGTCGGCAGCCTCCTCTCCTCGCATCCCGCTTCACTCAGTCCATAACCCAACAATCTCCCACCGAGATCGAACACGAGATCGACATCGCAAATGGGAAGTGCACGACCTCAACTAGGTCGAACGTCTTGTCCTCCCTGGACTCATTCCGAACGTCTTGTCCTTCCTGGACTCATTCCAAATGTCTTGTCCTCCCTGGACTCATTCCGCAACTCAGACTCCAACAATCCCAACAATAGTTGTTAGGAATTTAAAGCAAGCAATTATAGGAGAAAATAATGGAAACAACGAATTAAGGAACAAACAATTTGGTTACCCAGTTCGTCAAGAATGACTACATTTGGGGGCACTACCAAGCCAGTAGAGATCTACTATATCGTATAAGATAGTGCATGTAGTGCAAGATACAATGGGGGAGTCAGGGGTTATTTATACAAAAAAACCGAATCGGGAAATCGGGCCAAAAACCCCTAGATTTGGCCCATCCCGCCGAAACCCTATTTCCGTCCGGGGCCTCCTAACCGCCGACCTCAGCCCTTGGTCGAGCGGTTCGCTGATCACATACATTGCTCGAGCGCCCTCATGGCATCGATAGGGCGCCGACCGAGCACACCGCCGACCGACGAGAATCGTCGAAAGCCTCAAGGCCCCTGATCCCGCTTTCACTTAGCTCCATAACCCAACATGAACAAACCCATAAAGATGTCTAACAAATACAACAGTGATTAAAAAGTTCCCAAATCAAAATAGCCCATAATTTTGAATCACTATATATTAGGCGGAACAACAACGCATGTTGGGTCAACAAACCACATCACTCTTTAACTCAACATAAATCCACTGGCACTCTGCTTCCCCTTGTCATCAGAGTCCGAAACATGTAAGTGCTTGTTATTGCTTGTCGAGCTTCTCTTCTTATATACAAAGTCGTAATCAGATCCTAATAAAAACAAAGAATAACACACGTTGCTTGATCTTCTACAACCTTCCATATCCTTCACTTCCAAAACTTGCAAAAACAAGCAACAATACATGTCAAAAATGTCAACAACTATAATATATCACAAACATTTGGATTCGAACAACTACTATCCATGTCATGAATATAACAAAAGAACTGCAATATTATCAACTTGTATTGCAAGCTGTAAATAACCCACCCACTATAGAAATGAATTCCAATTCAGGGTCATAAGACTACATATGCATCCAATTTCAAAGTCTTGGTTCATTCAGTTTGTACAGAAGTTGTAATGTTTTCATAACAATTACTATAACTGCATATACATAGTATCATTTCATCATATCTATACATGTTCATTCATTTTGCCCAAAAACTACAATGGTTTCATAACAATTACTATAACTGCATATACATAGTATCAATTCATCATATCTATACATGTTCATTCATTTTGCACAAAAACTACAATGGTTTCATAACAATTACTATAACTGCATATACATAGTATCATTGCATTATATATATACATGTTGCATATTGTCTATCAATTACGGATCCAACTGTTACACATATATATACGCATTTTTTTTGGCACCTCTGAAAGCTCGTCGGTGTGCATTTTTTTGTGACCCACACCGGTATCTCTACCAACTTCATTTTCCAGAATAAACGCCAAATTTCAGAAAACCCATTCACTTAAACATCCAACAACATTTCTACCAACACATAATTTCAAAAGCCCTAAAGGAGTACAACAGTTCATGCAAATGAACAAGATCGTGCAATGTATACAACAATACCATTTCCAAACATATACATCACCAACACAAAAGGGTACCCACAAAAAAAAAAAAACCCATGTTTTACCTTTTTTTTTTTATTTTGTTAGGGTTCAAAATCTACCAATATTATCTAAATGGGACCAAAAAAACAACACAAAGCTTGCAGATCGACTCATGGTATGAAAAATAACCCAAATAAAAAATTAATAAAAAATATACAGACAAAGTTAAGATTCTTACCGATTATAACTAAAAACGTCGATTAGAGTCTTGATCTTAGCCGTTTCCCTTTTACATTGACGGATTGCAATCCTAAATAAAGTTACAAGCGAGATTATTGTCATGGGTTGATCGTAATGGGGGTTTTCGAAATTGTTTGTCAAAGAACACTTTCTCTCTCTAAAATAATTATTTTGTTTTGAAACTGTAGATGGAATGGGGGAGAGATAGTTTTACATCTGAAAAATTAAACTAAAAAAAAAAACCTGCAGAGTGACGCGTTGACAAGACAACATGAGGCTTGTTGGTTGAGTAAGTAAGCTTCCTTCAGCCTTGTGCCGCGCGCCTCTGGAACCATCTAATCAATTACAATTTGAATTTTCATGCTTATTTTGTTTCTCTAGATGCAGGGGTAGAATTGCATTTTTCCACCCCTCTAAATAGTGTTTTGTACTTGGTAGTTATTTCTGTTTTTCAATTGTAGTAGACAGTTTCTCCCCCGTGTAGTATATATATTAATTATAATCTTAAAAATTACTCTCTCCGTCCTATTTTTTATTATCCATTTACTGTAGATACGGAATTAATAAAAAGTAGGAGATAATAATATTAAATGGTGTAAAGTGAGTAAAGTGGGTTTGGTGGAGGGAAATAATAGTATTAAATGGTGAAAGTGGGTTTGGTGGAGAGAAATAATAGTATTAAATAATATTGAATGTTGTTTTATTGCCTTATTTAAAAATGAATAAACAAAATTAGGACGGCTATTTATGAAAAGTGGATAATCAAAATCAGGACGGAGGGAGTACAAGAATTTGGACCATACGTTTGAAATAATTAAGAAAATCGACTTGAACTAGATAGAGCACACAAAGACCTAAAAGGGTAAAAAAAATTTGGAGTAAGAATCCATCTTACGGGGACTCACCTAAAAAAAGTCGTCCTAAAAGTAAACTAACAACACAATAAATAAAGAAAATAGTTTGAATAAAAGATTGTGCGTAGACTTCCAGCTATATATATTAGTTATTAGAAGGAACTTTGGGATAAATCTAGCTATGATTAAATTATATAAATCTTCACTTGTATACGTGAATGTAAAAAAAGTAATTAGAGTAAAAATTATAATATATAATTTGAACTATATATAATATACTAATGTTCGTACAAGTGAAAATGAGATATTTTAGACTTCATTGATATTAGTTAAACGGAACTTTGGGATAAATCTAGCTATGATCAAATTATATAAATCTTCACTTGTATACGTGAATGTAAAAAAAGTAATTAGAGTAAAAATTATAATATATAATTTGAACTATATATAATATACTAATGTTCGTACATTTTTTTTTTCTATAAAAGTGAAAATGAGATATTTTTCATTGATTAATATAAAAAAAATAGTTGCATTCATAAATTCGTTTTAAAAAATAAATAAAATATGCAATTAGTTTATATTGAATCGTGCAATTATTAATATAAAAAATAGTTGCACGTTTCAGTATAAATAAGTTGTATAGTTCTAAAATCTTACATGAAATATAGATGCACCTGAATTTTTATCCTCTTTATTTTATTGATGTATTATTATTCCTAAACGCGTGAATTTGGTCAATTATCATATTGCTATATTCGGTTTTCTTTTATCGATTAGTTCATTTGAGACCGCAAACAAGATTAGTTAATTTTGGTTTAAATTCAATAGACACTACACAGTTGTAACTTGCATGGTACAATTAATTAAAAATAAATAAAAAATAAAAACTCATGTTCTCTTTCCTCACCACTCTTCAACCCTTAAACCAAAAAATTTCAGAAAAGTGAAACCCATTATTACCAAGAGGATCACAAGAAAGAATTCTTTATCCCAGCCATTCACCGCCCGACACGTGTCGTAAATCTTTAAGGTTGTTTATGCCTCTCCAAAATTTACCGCTGGACATTACGACTCTCCACCACCACCAAGCACAGCGTCAACCCAACCACAGGTGGGCCCCGGCGCGTGCAAACCACGCACCAATCCAACAGTAGATACAATACAAAGTTAAATTAAATTAAAATACATATACATACGCAAGTAAGGCTTCCCATAAAATTTCATACAATCGAAAACCTAAAACAAAAAAAATCATCTCTCATCTTCTGCTGCACCACATGCTAGGCAATAAATTCTCAGAAAAATCTCAATCCACACACACACACACGCACCAAAACACAGTTTAATTTTACTCATGTTCTAGTGTTCTATAAATAGAATAGTTCTTTTTCTGTTTTTCTTTTTAGGGTTTCAAGATTGTTACCCTTTTGGTTAAAGAAAGCTCCCGGTGAGCCCAAGAGAGGAAACCCAACACTTCCAGTAACAAAATTCAATTTTACAAATACATACATATATATATATATATACTTATACATATTTATATATATATATATATAGGGATCAATTGAATTAATCAATATGGGTAGGGGGAGAGTGGAGTTGAAGAGGATAGAGAACAAGATAAATAGGCAGGTCACATTTGCAAAGAGAAGAAATGGCCTTCTCAAAAAGGCTTACGAGCTTTCTGTTTTGTGTGATGCTGAAGTTGCACTTATCATTTTCTCTAATCGTGGAAAGCTCTATGAATTCTGCAGTTCATCCAAGTATAACTTCTCTCTCTCTCTCTCTCTCTCTCTTGATTTTTTGATTTTGAAATTTTTTTAGGGTACAAAATTAATTAATTAATTGCGGGAATAAAATTAAAGATCTTATTAAATTTATCCTTGCTTTTATTCTATTTGATTCCAATTGGCAGGAAAGTGGCAGATGTATTTGCGATCCGTATAAATTTCTGAAACCTGTGAAATTTACGAATTATTTTTCAGTTTCTTCGCTTTTTTGACTGGTTTTGAGCCGGATCTACATTTCATTCTCTTGGGGGGTCATGAGTTGTAGTACAAGGATTTTTCAGGAATTAATTAATTGTTTTTTTTTTCACGAGTCTTATAAATTCGTACATTTTTCTTGAGTAAAATATGACATTTATTAATTTCTAGGGTTAATTCTTGAAGGGGGATCTTTTTCCTGAAAATTATTTTATTTGACATTAAAGGCTTGGGACACCCCATTTTTGTTGATTCATACATGGATATGACTTGTTTGCTTTCATCAGGTGGAACATAATTTTATTGACTGGATAAATTAATTTTCTTCAACTGAATTTTCTGTGGCGGATAATATTTCGAGTACTCTTTATTTTATTTTTTTCAATAATTAATTGTGTTCATGATTAAGTACGGATTAATTTTCTGGCCATGATCTTTAGGATAACTATAAGCTCCTTCTGCTAATTTTGGAGATCTGCCTCATTGTTTATGTCTAAGTTTTTTAATTTAATTCATATACGCATTTTTTTATGTATAAAGGAGCCCGTCGTATACATTTTTTTTTCTTACCTTTATTTGTTTTTTAGATGTTTTTCCCCCATTATATAAACTCAAAACAATAAACTCATACGAAATACTTATTTACTTTCGTTAATTTTTTCAGGAATGATTTTTATTTCGATGACAATTTTAGAAGGATGTTTTTACTAAAATTATTCAAAAGATATCTAAACTTCTACTCATAAGAAGTGTTTGGGTTTTAAGAGATGTTTATTTTTGTAAAATATACGTTTTGAGAAATATAATATTTTAAATAAAGCTTTGCAATTTAAAATAAAGAAAAATTAAGGATTTTTATTTTAAAAATAAGTTAATTTGTAAAATGGTGTGGACTAAGAACACCCCAAACCTTACTAATACGCGTCTCTAAAATATAAAGTTATTTGAAGTGTGTTTGGAAAATTAAGCTTATAAACTTGTAAGAATGCATTGTCTAATTACATACTTTGTAGGAATCTTGTGATATGCTAGTTGTACTTTCTTGAGAATTATGGCCAAAAGTATTGCATTTGGTTAGCTCCATTAATTAGTTTAACAAATCACTCAAACAGATCCAAAAATTACTTATCTTGTAATTAACTTTTTCTCCTCTTTTTGCAAATGAAGTACAATATATAAATTTGAAGAAGATTTTATGTGAAACTTGTTTACCGTACACCACTAATACTATTGCTTGTAGAAACCAATATTATAACAACTATAGTATTAATTTCTACAAGCAATCGTATGAGTGATGCACGGTAAATCAGTTTCATATGAAACTTTGCCATAAATTTGGTGTGTACACTCAAGTTCAGTTGGTTCTAGAAGCCTCCATGTTATAATAGTAAGATAAATTAAGAAAAGGTACAATAAAATTAAACTAATATGGGTTGTTGTTGATTTTGTCAGCATGCTTAAGACACTTGAAAGGTATCAAAAGTGCAGTTATGGTTCGTTAGAAGTCAATCATCCTGGGAAAGACATTGAGGTCCGTACTATATAGTATATTATTTCTGTAATCTCAACATTTTGTACAATAAACAAGATCAGTAAGATATTATTAACTAGTACATTTGGTCATTAAATAGAAAAATAAACCTCACGCATGTGTATATAGCAATGACATATTGTGCTACGGATATATAGGGAATACCCTGTGGTTTAAATTTAGAGGGATCTCATATGCATTTAGATGCACCGTGCACTCATAGTGCATTTTTGAAACATGTAACTTATTATATTGAAATATGCAAATTGTTATGTTAAAAGATGCAACTTAGTTACACTGAACCGTGTAACTACTTTTCCATATTCATAGTTGCACGATTCAGTGTAAACAAATTGCATGTTTCTAAAATGCACTCTGACCTCTTAGTGCACGGTGTATCTGAATACATACAAGACTCAGAGTTAAATGTATTTGGAATATATCATAGATTATCGGCTTTAAAATGATTTGATATTTCCAAAGTACTGCTAGCTAACCTCAAAAAATTTATTTATTTATTTATATTTAGCAAAGCTGCTACCGGGAATATTTGAAGCTAAAGTCCAAATACGAGTCTCTACAACGATATCAAAGGTATTCAATTTTCAATCCTATTGTATGAACTGTGCGAGGTAAATCCATACAGGACACGGACCTTCCTAGGGATTTAAATCAAAATGGTTCCATAACTTTGCACCATTTATTGAAAATGTCTCATATATATTACATATTTCAATTTAGTCCCGTATGTTTTTAATTTGTGCCGATTAGTCCCAAATCGCCGGAGACCGGTCAAACTATCCAAAAACGACGTCGTTTTGTGATAAATTCCCGAACCGAAATTAGGGGAGCGTGTATCACACGCCCCTAAAACGACGTTGTTTTTGGGTAATTTGACCGGTTTCCGGCTATTTGGGACTAAATCGGCACAAATAGAAAACATACGGGACTAAATTGAAACATGTGATATATACGAGACTTTTTCAATAAAGGTGTAAAGTTACGGGACCAATTCAATTTAAATCCCGACCTTACTATTTTGGTCCCAATACTCACCACTTTGGTTCTGTAAGATTTTTTTTCATGCAGTTTTGTTCTTCCATTACGGAATTCGTTAAGTTCAAGTGCATTTTTGTCCCAAAACTTGTTCTGTGTGACCAATATTACAGCTGATTTTAATGGAAAACATATAACGGTGCGACAAAAAATGCATAAAAAAATAGTTTTGGGACCAAAATCTAGAAGTACAATATCCTATGAGACCAAAAATGAATTTTACTTGAAGTGTGTCGTTGAAGAATTCTTTGCGTGACTAAACAAAAGATGCATTTTATTGCAGGCAACTCCTTGGAGATGATTTGGGACCTCTTAACATCAATGACCTCGAGCAAATCGAACATCAGTTGGAGACATCATTGAAGCACATTAGGTCTACAAGGGTAATTAAGCTGAAACTTATAACTAGTAAAATTGTTGGGGTATAATTAGGTATTAAAATGTGTAAAGTGAACTTTCTTTGGTGCTAACAAATTAATTTGTCACAGAAATTAGAGTGCTTAATATACTCACGCATATATCTTGTCAAATTAATAAGAAATGAGGAACGCAAGCATTAATTTGATATAGGTGGGGCCTTTTTTTTGTCAACATAGGTAAATTATATATAAGAGGTGCACATGTGACATGTGTATGTGCTTTCTTTCTTGACTTTTGCATGTCTTTTCATCATGCTTCATTAAATTAAGGAACTTAAGAATAAGGTTGTACATATTGCTTTCCATTTCCGGAACCCAAAATTTTGATTTGATTTTTCGCAAACATGAGCCTGGTTTGGATTCTCTATATATAATTATTATATATTTTCAGTTTTTTTAATCTCGTGTTTTATTTCAACAATGGATGTGTTTTACAATCGAGACAATCTTCGAACGACTTACGAGATGATTCTGTAGCTGTGTTTTACAAGTTTGATATTAATTAATTTGAATGCATGATTTTTCGACGTTTATGTGCAGACACAAGTTATGCTTGATCAGCTTTCTGATCTTCAATCAAAGGTATCAATGTCAATCCGAAATGTATTTATGTTTATATGCATGTTTTCTTTGTAAATAACGTCATTTATATTTTCCTGCAATTAAAAGGAGAAAATGATGGTTGATACTAATAAGGCCTTAGAAAGAAAGGTTAGTAAACAATATCTTTTTTTTTTTTATGAAACTTGAATTTTTACAATTTATTCCAAATATGATTGTTATTTGTTGATGAATTAGCTGGAAGAGATATATGCTGCAAATCAGCTTCAGCATTCTTGGGGTGGGGAGCAAAGCAATTCATATGGGCATCACCCTCAATCTCACTCCTTCTTTCAGCCTCTTGATTGCAACTCTACTCTCCAGATTGGGTAAATAATAGTATATGAATTTCTTCTTTTTCAATTTTATGAGTATTAAATTAATTTACCACTCAATAATTGGAAAACTTAAATATATATCTTATACCTTCAAACAATGTGATAACAACTATCGAGGTTTATTAGTATTATTATTAATTTATTGTTGTCTGTTGATGAGTGAAAGCTTTAAAAAAAAAGTAAAATTATCATAAAAAGAGCCACGTGTTGTTATTATTTGGGAGGGTTTTAAATCAAAATCATCTCATAATTTTGCACTTTTATTAAAATAGTCCAATAATTATTAACTTTTTTTTCATTTGGTCCCATATATATTTAATTTGATCAAATTTAGTCTCAAAACGTCGGAGGTCTCTAAATATGGCCCAAAATGACGTCGTTTTGGACATGTGTCTTACATATTACGGTCAAAATTGGGGGCGCGTGAAGGACACCCGCTCAAAACGACGTCGTTTTGGACAATTTTGAGTGATCTCCGGCGGTTTGTGACTAAATTGAATCTAATTAAATACATATGGAACTAAATTGAAAAAATTGATAATTATGAGATTATTTCAATAAATATGCAAAGTTTATTTTAGTTTAATTCCCTTATTTGGGATCTTGTCCTGAGACAAGGTGATGTTTGCAAAAGTGGTGGAGAATTCTGAGTTTCTGGGAAAAAAATATAAAACAAGTAATTCTCAATTTACGTCTAATAAATGTGTCATGGTCCATTTGAAATAGAGTATAGTATAATTTTTGGCATAATGTATAGGTTCCTGCAATATTTACAGCCCAATTCATTCATTACCTAAGCTGATGCTGATGCTGATACTGAGTCTGAAAAATCGTAATTATTTATTTTTCATAGTAAAAGAAAAGTAAATCTAAAATGATTAGAATACGCACATACTCCAATTATATTATTCCAGCAATATATATACATTCTGAAATAAAAAAAAAAAATTCAGTGATTTTGTGTTGTGAAAACTGCAGGTTTAATGACCCAGCAGCAAGCTCTAGCCAGATGACAGCAGCAACAGATGCCCAAAACGTCAACGGATTGGTACCTGGTTGGATGCTCTGAATTTTGTTGCAATCAAACTAAATTAATTATGAAGACTTTGTCATATAAATAATATTACTCGTTTAAGGATTCTCTGTTTCGAGACTCAATAATACTTATTTGGCTTTTAGACTCTGTTTCGCCTTAACATTCATCACAGACCATCTGACTTCGATTATGTAACTGGATTAGTGTGTACTACTATGTCTTCTTCACATTCTCTTTTTCATTTTATTTTTGCAATTTCATTTTAATGTTATTTTCCTATCCTGAAATTAGGAAATGTGAATATGAATATCTATATGTTATTCAGGTAGTATTTAATTACAGTTTACTATTCTATACATGTGCGACTGGGTTTCAGGGTTATTTGTTCATGTATCACATGTAACATGTTTAAAACTCTGCTGGATTTCATTTTGTTTTTCCAATAAACAAAGAAACTCAAGTCTGAAGCAACCCACATGATTGGCCAAGAAGTGTAGGTTTCATATCTTGTTATTATCGATCTTTTAATATTATGTACGAACTTGAACTATACTATAAGCATTTT